>JAYMFT010075305.1:0-14459 GCA_038088735.1 Panulirus argus
CCTATATATATATATATATATATATATGAACACACACACACACACACACACACACACACACACACACACATAAATCCTTGCCTAATTCCGTTACCCATTTACCGACCACCCCGGAAGGGAGGATGAAAACTTGGGTTGCGTGTGGGCCAAATGCCGCGCGCCCAGGATTAGAACCCTCGCGGGTCTGACCCCTGGGCGAGAGCCCTTGGTGACTCACAGCCAGGAACGCTAACTTCCACGTGTGTGTGTGTGTGTGAGGAAAAAGGAGTTATACTTTAAAATACCAATTTCTTCTCGAACCTGACCTGTATTTCCTCAACCCACTCCTTCCTCATGTTAGGTCAGCACCTCACCGCTCCCTCACACTCCCCTCCCTCCCTCGCCCTCAGGCACCGCCTCATCACTCCCTCACACTTCCTTCCCTCTCTCGCAACGCCGCTCTCCCTCCCACCGGCCTGAATTCAGTAAGACAGGCTTGGAGTCACGGACCATCGCCTTCGGGAAGTGAGTGGTGGAAGACTCTTGCTTCTGCCTGACATGAGAACCCCAGTCCAGTTTTGCTCTAGGGGGAGGAGAGGGAGGGAGGGAGGGAGGGAGTTCGTGAGACGGCTCGTATGTGCTGGTCGTCTGCCAGAATGTGTCCTAGGGAACGTCCCTGCCTTAGTACTTTCCACCTCGCCTGATGGCTGGTTCACGCAGGGAACGTCCCTGCCTCATTCTACAGCTCCTCTCCCCAACCAGCCTGTCTGCAGCAGAACCTCGAGGGGGAACGTTCCTCTCCCACCTTTCCCAGTTCGTCTGGTGTCTGGTTCATTATGCACCGTCTCAGGTTCTCCTTCTTCTACGGTCGTACACAGATACTCTCAAGCACCGCATGCGGCAACAGGTACTGCCAAAAACAGAAGAAACGTACGCTATGTTTACCCAATGCTTATTCTCAACATGTTGTGATTCTGATGCCTCAACACCAGATGGTATGTAACTTTACTGGAGCAAACCATTTCACCGGTATCAGATATACGTATATACCAGACATCTGAATGTCCAACACTTCACAAATTTGCATTAGACATAAATAATAGATAAACAGCGTTTTCACGAGGAGCTAAACAGCACACGGAACAATCCGACTCGCAAGCCAAACCCGTGAGCACATAAAATGTATCAACACAGAGGGAAAGGTAAAGAATCCAGCTGTGAGCAACACTAATGAGACGTAATTTTTCTACTTATTTTAAAAAAAGCACAGTGGTACGACCTCTGAGCATGAAAGCACGACCTCTGTGATACGAGAGCGTGACCCCCTGACCTAAGTAATTCTGAAAGGTCGGGATCAAAAAAATAGGTCGTCATAACCAAGGGTCGTACCCTCGTGTTCTCGGAGTCGGAGCTGTTCGTGATTCGTCAGCTGTTCATGATTCATCAACTGTTCATATTCATCAGTTCTTCATGATTCGTCAACTGTTCATATTCATCAGCTGTTCATGATTCTTCAGCTGTTCATGATTCATCAACTGTTCATATTCATCAGCTGTTCATGATTCTTCAGCAGTTCATGATTCATCAGCTGTTCATGATTCGTCAGCTGCTCATAATTCGTCAGCTGTTCATGATTCATCAGCAGTTTATGATTCATCAGCTGTTCATGATTCGTCAGCTGCTCATAATTCGTCAGCTGTTCATGATTCATCAGCTGTTCATGATTCATCAGCTGTTCATGATTCGTCAGCTGTTCATATTCATCAGCTGTTCATGATTCATTAGCTGTTCATGATTCGTCAGCTGTTCATGATTCATCAGCTGTTGATGATTCATCAGCCGTTCATGATTCGTCAGCTGTTCATGATTCATCAGCTGTTCGTGATTCATCACAGCCAGATGAACGCTCATCATAAACGCTGTCTTGCATCACGCCTCCATCAATCAGGCAGACACGCGAGATTTTCCTAAAAGCACCTCAAGGTCGCTGAAGAAAACGAGAGTGGAGCTGGCAAGTTCATGAGACGCGAGAAAGCCAACCCGCAAAGTGGTTAGGGTTTCCGCGCGGGTGTGGCGTGTGGTGGTATTGGTGGCGGTGGTGGTGGTGGTTCACTAGCTGAAAGCACTTTACTGGTTCCGTCTGGAGTGCGACACTTGGTTAGAACTTCATGAACACGTACTCGGCCAACACTACAGACTGACTGAGTAGAGAGAGACTAATACGAATCGGGCTTCGGTAAAGAGCTTTGGCTTCGTTCACGAGTTCTGGCTTCGGTTAAGGAGCTTTGGCTTCGGTTCAAGGCTTATGCCTTTGGTTATGAGTTTTGGCTTCATGAAGGAGTTCTGTCTCCGTTCAGTAGCTATGAATTGGACAGGGAATTTCATTCTCTCTTTCTACTTCTCTAAACTTCAGGGGAATTCTATATCACATTTCAGTTCAGCGTGGGAGGCGTTCAAATGAATTACACTGGTAATCTAACTTGTCAGTTTCTCTGGACACTAAGAGAGAAATGCCTAAAACCTTGAGCATGATGGTGCGACCTTAATGCAATATGGTACAACCCTTGAGCATGACGGTACGACCCTAAAGCAATAGGGTACAACCCTTGAGCATGACGGTACGACTCTAATGCAATATGGTACAACCTTTAAGCATGACGGTACAACCCTTAAGCATGACGGTACGACCCTTTGATCTGACTCTTTCAAAAGGGTCAGGTCATAAGTGACGACATCGTGTACCTATGACTCGTACCGCCGTGCTCAGAGGTGGGACATTGTACATAAATGTTCTCCCTCTCTCTAACAAGAAACATTTTTTTTATTGATAATCGGTACTACGAGCTTAAAAGAAAACTATTTCATATGATAGTGAATAATCGATAAATTTTACACCGTAGAAAACCATTAGCCTCCCGTAAAATCTCTCTGTCAGTCTTTGGTTTAAGGTTCCTGGTTATTGCAACACCTTGTGTCTTCCGACCAGCACTGAGTGGTTGAGAGAGAGAGAGAGAGATCTCCGTGTCCTAAATGCCGTGAAAACCCTTCAAGTCATTTTGGAAAAATTAAGGGAAATTTCTTACGCTGATTAAGATCTAGTATCCAAATTTCAGATGTAGAAAAATCTGCTTAAATATTCTGAATCAAGAGTTAGATGCAATCGGCTGTAACGGAACAGATTGCGCCATGGAAAACTAAAAAGGACATCACACACACACACACACACACACACACATTATTACAAGTGCCTCGTATTTCCTTTTCTTCAACAAGAGACTAGACAGCTAACACGACGATGATCCTTCTTTCCTTACTAGTGATACTGACACGAATTATAATCATCTGCCATTCACTCCGGATGACCTTGTCAAACACAATGCAATTTCTACTGGCTCGATGGTATTTTGGATTCGATCTCATATACGAGGGAAACCATTCATCCAATCCTCTCCTATATCGCTGCAACAAAGGACTGGATGCCCTATGACGATTTTGCAGACTTGTAATGCTCCTAATAAGCCAATAGTCGTAAACATCTTACTTTTAAACATTTCGACTGACTTTTCAATTTTCTGCATTGTTATCTCTATATATAAAAAAAACGTTTCTTATTATTCAAAGCAGCGACTAAACATATAGGACTACAATTATATCAAGAGGAGAATTTTACAATCGTGCTGCCACGTCTCTTGACCTTCAATATATGCACAGCCTTTATGTGCACACACACGCACACACACACACACACACACACACAAGCCAGCCTAAGCCAGGTACCCAACTATCGACCATTTCCGAAGAGTGGATGAACAAGTGGGATTGGCTGTGGGTCGTCTGCCGCACCCAGGACTCGAACCCGAGTGGAACTGTGTTGAATCATGGTCGTGTGTGTGTGTGTGTGTGTGTGAAGATAAAGGAGGAGGAGTCCGTTACACACGTCAAGTGCCAACACAACCCAATCGATAATGTCCCTCAGGTTGGGGCCAAGCGCACCCCAGTGAATGCCAGTCCATCCAATGTGCCCTCACCGCACCCCAGACCCACCTCTCCCCACCATGTCTCACACCTCTGCCCCCAGCACCCCGCCCTACCCCACCATACCCCAATAAGTGTCCACCACTCCCTACCCCACCCTCTCTCCGCCATGCCCCACACCCGTTGAAAAACTGGCTCCGTCTTCCTGGGGACCAGGCTGCAACAGCCTTGGTGATACCGGCAGGAGTGAGGCATTGTGAGGTTCACACACACACACACACACCTCACAACGGGACCACCTCACCTCTAGCCACCTCATAACTGTACCGTGGGGTCACCACATACACCTCATTCAAAGCAAATGTTCCTCCTCCGAATTCTCCTTCTCTGTTCTCCTTCTGTACTCCATCTTTCCCCTCCTTCCCTCTACTAAATTTTAAGCAACGTTCAAGAAAAGTTTTCCAGTGAATTAGAAAAGCACGAAATTCACAAGACACACACACACACACACACACATACACACTTACACACACACACACACACACACACACACATACACAGTCATGGTCCTGCGGTTAGCGCTACGGGTTATGACAGAAACGGGCCCAGCCCGGGGTTGGATCCGCATGGGTTCGGATCTAGGGCGCAGCAGTTGGTCTACAACCTGACCCGGGTGTTCATCCTCCCCTCAGGTGCTGGTCGATAAATGCGTACACTGGGGTAAAGACACGGCACATATGTATGTACAAGGTTAAGAAAATGGGGCAACAGGAGTGTAAAACTCTCTCTCTCTCTCTCTCTCTCTCTCTCTTCCTCCGTACATCACAAATGGTTAATCACAAACAACATCACCGTTATCATCATCATCACCATCATTTTCAAGACGCCTAACTCGAAGTGACGACTGGAAGAACTCAATCTCAGATAAAACTGATGTTAACAATCCTTACCAAGACATTATTACGATTTACCTGCGTGTCAAAGCCAATAAATAAAAGATAAAAAATATGGTCCTGCCAAGGCAAACAACAAGCAACATACAAATGAGCTTAGGAAGTACATACTAATTGCCTTAATTGCTGATAGCGGTAAGGCACATTAATTAGACGGCCGTGTCAGCTGTCTTGATTAGTTCAGTAACAAGTAGTTCTGCTGTCAATTTACCATTTTTTTCTTTATCCGACAGCTGATGTTAGTACTTGATGCCGTCTGTTACAGACTCTCACTGGGCGCTCGGAGTTACCATGACATTTAGTTTAACTGAGTTGTCACATCAAGTTAGATTCCATTACAGTTGGATGAAGTTGAATTAGACAACCACAAATGAACAAAGGTCATCGTGACGTGTTCTCAATCTGGCGCCAGATGACAAAAAGGGAAACCTACGTAAGGTTTGGGACAAGTGGTAAGTATTCAGTCAAGTTCTTTAGTTGTGAAAAACCGTTTTCTGTAGAGGTCTGCTCTTCCGCTGGGAGTGTAGCGGGAGAGAAGTTATTTCTAACCACTTCAGTGCTCCTTATAACAATAACGATTAGAATGACGAGGGTAAGCATATGAGATTAGTGACTGAGCAAAATCAACAAGAAAATAAAGTATGTGGTTTTTGCTTGACGTAGAAAAATTTACAGAAGAGCCATAATTATTCCAGTGATCAGAAATTTATATTTGGACAGATGAGCCTCGGGTGCTCTTGCTGTTACAGAGGTCTGGATTGTAAATACACCGAGTCTGATTATATTAGGGTAAGTATATCTAGCGTTATCTCACCAACGGCCAATGAGACACATATAGAGGATATCTAGTCAATGAGGGACGAAAGCTTGGGTAACTGACGATGAGATGATAATCGTACGGCTGGAAGCAATGTCGCAATCTGGTCGGGCAAAGACTCTCACTGCCTCTTCCCTTAACACGGACTCTCTTACTTGCACGTCTGGTGATTACGGATGGCTCGGGGAGCGAGGAGGCATCCGTTATAGGATCTGTTTTTACTTACATGTAAGAAATAGCGTTTAGCCACTGATTACGGCAGCGTAACCGGGTAGAATCTACGAGTGATTCTATTGAAAGGGAACCAACGTGGCTACTCTCCCTGTGAATCTAAACATAATCCATGCCATTATGTGCAGCACGGCTGCACATAGTGATAAACGACTTCAAACCAAGGCATTATATGACTGGCAGCTCCACCATTAGCAAATAGGGAGTGCGTCTCTACCTCTCTTTTTCCTCAGTTACTGTCTTGCCAACATTCTTTAAGCCTTAGCCTAGTCCTATCCCGTCCAATAAATTTCTTTGTCATACGATCCTACGAAGGCATATTCTCTGTCAAAGAAGAAGGAAACCAGAGGACATTGTGTTATGTAGGTAAACTACGTACTTCACGCTTGGTCGTAAAATGTAAGTTTGACTCTTCTTAGCCCCTCTCTCGAGGACGACTTTCCGAACAAAATGGTATGACACCTGAAGCACAATGGGATAACCCTTAGGTATGGTTTGCTTGGCCTTCTGAACTGACTCAAAAACAAAACCAAATTTCAGGCCACCTTGCACAAGAACCATACCGTCTAGTCCATACCGTCGCGCTCAAGGATCGTACCGTTGTGTTCGGATGGTTGAGCATAGCGCTGCCAATTACTGGAGTTCTTAATGATCTAACATCTTTAATATTTGAATCGCTCGTCAGCCTATATAATTCTTTTATTACTCCATTCCTCGCCTGGTTTATTCCTGGTCGTAAAATAATGAGTGTGACTCGCTGGACGACCTTAGCAAAAAGTGCCGAGTGTCACTTCCTGTCATTAACCACCTTCCCCCCAGTGTGTCTCCCTTTGTCATCTACCCCCAACCTTCCCCCACTCCCTCCCTTACCCGATCCCGAGACACCTCACCCAACACCCCACCTCCACCCAGAGTGACCCCCCTTGACACATGTGTCATTACAGGCTGTCATCCTTGACCCCGTAGGAACCCACCTCATGATTCCTGTCAAGAAGACAAGCGACGGGGTTATCACAGCCAACGGGTTGATATAAGTTCTGACAAATAGATATAAAAAGTTAGGGAAAACCTTTTCATCGATACCAACTTGTGAACCGAACGAGATATTCAAATAAGATCGGAGCGTCATGAAATCGTATCTAAATATTTGTGAGAAATTGTTAACTCGCTGGTATAGCATGATTCTTGAGCGTGACGGTACGATCCGTGAGCATAGCGGTACAATCCTTCATCATGAGAGTACGATCCCTGAGCATGACGGTACGATACCTAAGCATAACGGTACAATTCTTAAGCATAACGGTGCGACCCTTGAGCATAAGGGTACGACCCTTGAGCGTGACGGTACGATCCGTGAGCATGACGGTGCGACCCTTGAGCATGACGGTACGACCCTTGAGCGTGACGGTACGATCCTTAAGCATGACGGTGCGACCCTTGAGCGTGACGGTACGATCCTTGAGCATGACGGTGCGACCCTTGAGCATGACGGTACGACCCTTGAGCATGACGGTACGATCCACGAGTATGACGGTACGATCTTTGAGCACAACGGTACATACCTTAGGCACGGAAGCGCGAATTTTGTATTTAATGGCTTAACCTTCGACCTGCCCATTTAGGATCAGGTCAGAGGTCACGCCATCATACCCATGGGTCGTTCCAGGCGTGCTCAAAGCATCGTCCTGTCGTGCCTGAGAGGCCAAGGACTTCGTGGGACTCTGGAGAGAGAGAGAGGAAGTCAGCCATGCAGTGGCCAGGAGGAAACTGAAAGATCTAAGGACATCAAGTTTCCAAATAAAAACCAAATATGTCTCAGGTTCTTATGTTGCCGCCATCAGTGTCTGAAGCTAATTGACGTTCTTTCTGTGGAAGCTGAGAGAGAGAGAGAGAGAGAGACACCTCATGGCTATCAACCTTCAGCGAAAATAACAACTCTAGCTCAAGACTGAATGTTCATATGCGCAATATACGAATGATAAATAAAAACCAATTACCCTCGAGGAAAGAAAGAAAAAAAAAATACAAGAAAGTATGAGAAGCGCCACTGACCTTATTGTCACAACAGTTGTAGAAAGATGTATCTCCGAATATTGCCTGTGTCAGTATGTCTTTTCGTGCGCTGTGTACAGTACTTGAGAACTATATAAATTTACCAGAACGAAATTATAAGTACCTCATGGTCTAACTCCCAATAGCAGATAATGACCACCGTTCACCAGATGTTAACTAAAGTCCCCCTAGATGATAACTGACGCTACCTAGATGATAACCATGCTTTCCTAGATGACAGCATACGCTTCTTAAAGGATAACCAATACTCCGTAGGGAATGACTAATGCCCTCTGAATGAGAACCAATGCTTTCTAGATGATTGCTAAGGGTCTCTGAATGGAAATCAACACTTGCCAGACAGTTTGAATGAGAACCAATGCTTTCTAGATGATTGCTAAGGGTCTCTGAATGGAAATCAACACTTGCCAGACGATAACTGTCTTTCACTAAATAAGAACCAACATTTACCCGATGATATCAAAGGCTCACGAAATGAGAAGTTTACGCTTCTTAGATGGCATCTTAAGTTCAAAAGATAAAAGATGCAATCTAACGTTAAACAGAGAAATTGCTGACACATCATGATAACCGAAAATCAATAAGAGATTCCTAAAGATAAAAAAAAAGACTATAAACAAGGCTCAAATCATATCTGAGCTTTAGAAGATAAAGCTAAACAGATGATGAATATGACCTAGAACGCAATACCTAACGATTATTAGATCATGTAGCAATTCCACAACAAATGATAACTTAGATCTGGTAGATGGTAAATAAGGCTCATCAGGTATGACAGAAGGCTCAGCATGCAATAATTGTATATAAAATATATAACTAAAACTCACACGATATCTAAGGTTCAACAGGTAATACCTAAGACCTAGCAGGTGACAACTAAGGATAAAAGGCTTCAATAGGCAATCGTAACGGAATGATAATGAAAGCTCTATAAGTAAAAGTAATACCTAAAGCTTAGATTATGATGATAAAGGCTACACACTGATGATCAAAAGATAATCAATGTGACTCAAAAGGGGATAAATACGACCAAACAAAGATAATCAAGTGTTCAGTAAGATAGTAGCAAGACTGAGTATACCTTATAAACGTGACTAAAAACGACACCGAACAAAGATAAGTTGGTAATTGTAGTTCTATAAAGGCTAACTATGGCTCTGTGATTGAAAGAAAAATAGATTCAACAAAAGAGAAAGATAATGGCAATTGTTAACTGAGGTTCAAGAAGTAATGAAACAGGCTTCTCAGATGGTAGGAGCATTATCCCATTCCGTTGCAAGACCTCAGCTACCTAGCCTAGCCGTTTTTGGGGCATCAGCTCAACGCAGTACAAACAAATCCAGTAATATAGTCATGTTTATATCACTGCACGGTCGAGATAGAAGCGATCCATTCGTGCTAATGATACGGTTTCGACATCCACTAACTGAGCCGCAGTAACACAGTTATGATTTCTATCATCTCACACAGGAGTCTCTGGCTTGGCTACCCTTGGTCCATTTAGGAAAAGAGGGCTTCATCTCCATTCACAAAGTCGTATGGCCATTACGTTACCTCTTGACAAATATACTATGAAATATACGACGATGCAGAGGTGACAAGAAAGAAACAAAAGGAAAATATTTAGAAATATAAGACGATACAGGGACAACAACGAAGAAACAATAGGAAAATAATCAATCTTCCCAACTTTTGTGACGTTAAATATTAAAGTGGTTCAAGTGGAGTGCCTCAAGGATCTATAAATGATCCCACGGTTTTCCCATTGTATTAATAAATAACCAGCTTCTGCCAGTGAGTAAGTTTCGGTGTGCTCAGATGGACAAACTCTCTTCCTCGTCTGAAACAAACAGGCTGTCCTGAATTTCAGAAACAAATCTTAACTGAGATTCTATAAAACGTTGGAATATGTAGCTCACATTGACGTTACCTTTGCTGGACAAAGAGAATACCATATCACAACCACCAAATTCTTAGGCTCACACACCAACGAGTCTCTAAGATGGAAATGACATTCCCTGGACTTCAACAGGAAATGACAACAACATGGGAGATAATGTCTGGTTTTCATAAACCTCAAATTCATCAAGAGAAACACTTTATGTATTATTCGCGTGTTAATCAAAACCTGATTGACTGCTGTACCATCCGGAGTGGTGCCTCCACCATCTCAGTACATCCAGTTATGACCTTAAAGCGAGTCCTCTGACAAACTGAAGTATGTATGTACATACCTTCCCTTGTTTACTCTCATCCCATATTCAGGCAATGTAATTTCCTATCCCAGACTCAGGTATATAGATACTTGAACCTCCCCTTTATGTTTAAGAGAACAAAGAGCTTGCTAGACTACCCGGACCTAACGATGGAACGGTTTGTCCCAAATATGTTGCAGGAAAAAAAAAAAGATAGTGTAGGAAGCACGAAAATCTTGCACTGAATCACTCTACACAGTCACCTCAAGGATACCAGGTAGATGTCCAATTCTAAGTCTGTCTGTAAGAAATATATCCTTCACCAGTAACCTAATCAAAGTCTTATTATCTAGTATCTCCGTATCTTTCTTGTACACTTACCACGTCCGTAGCATTGATTGCCATCTAAACCCGTCTCTACTAGTTTTTATGAAGAGATTGCTTTTATTGAAGACTTTCCAAAAATGTTTCCCAGGATTCGAATAAAAAGGATACATAGGGCCAGTCACGTTTTCCCTGGCCCACTGTTGTTCTGAGAAACTTTTTTCTTACGAGGTAATCTATAAGACCATGTTAATCCCACTCAGACAATAAATCATATAAAATATAAAAGCCCTGCCTCTCTTATTCCATATACTCAAGCGACATATGCCGAAATTCAAACTTTAAAATGAGTAATAATTTAAAGGCTAGGCTATTGTACCACATGTTTGGGTATATTGTCTTGATGGCTATTGAAGTATCATCATTTTTAACTTCAGCTGAAAGATCACTCTTGTTTACTTCTTGGTGAACAATGGATCAGTAATGAAGTTACCGTGACATGACACAATTCCCTTTCATCCGACAAAAGATGTTATTATTTCAACTAATTTGTCTTCCCAGACTTAAAGACATTGTCTCTGCCTGTGGATACTGTCGTAACATACTGTGAATCATAAACAGTACAATGCAGTTGTGACATCTCACTGTAAAGACTCCTATATGAGGCAAGAATTTCCCATTTATCATTTACACCGGATCTCAGTTGTCTGTTTAATCACTGACATCATTAGTATATAGAATTACCTGACTAGACATATAAGTTTTCTGAGCACATTTTGTTCAAATGGGCAGAGTTGTGAATAAAGAGCCATCGCCTGAACCAAGCTAAGTACTGAACTAAAATCATAAGGAAAGCAAAGAATACGGGGAATTGCGTAAAGTTCAAAGGAGACCTACAAAAATAAAAAGGTCTGATATATGGTTGATGAAACATCTAAAGTAAATGTAAAGTAATGAGGATGGGACACAGGAAATGAGCTGCAGGAGAGACCAAGAACATGTCCTCTATGGAAAAAAAGGTGATATAGGAGAACCTGAATACGACTTTCAATTCTCTAAATAATTTTATGTCAACAGTAAGCACTTTATCGAAGGAAGCAATGAGATCAAAAGCAGAGGCCAGAAAACAAAAATAAGGAATTTGTCGGAAAAGAAAGAAATAGGTACTTTTATAGTATCGGTGTAGTGGATTAATAAAATAAGCTATTAAATGAAACTGTGAATAGTAACTGAATACAAAACATTAAACTATTGTTTAACAGTACAGAACTCCTAAGAAATGGGGCTTCACGAGTGAAAGACTCCATCCTGTTATTGTACAAACAGGTAATTATTCACCATACTTTTTCCAACACATCACACAAAAAGACATTTTCTCGAAGAACCCTCACCTGATAATCCACTGGAACCTGTTGGGACTAGCAACTTCACTGATAACGTGGCCTACCTAACCTACCGTTACTTTGTCAATTACATATTCATCTGAGAAGATGGAGAATGAAGTAAGAGCAAATAACATTTACAAATAAAAGTACTTACAGGCTTCCCTTTAGCTGGCTTTGGGTGTCCTTGTCACCTTATGACATACAGAGAAACAAGAACGGCAATCGTTTTGTCACTATCAAGACATAAAATGAGGCACACATTCCATTTTTCAACATTGTTTCTCGTCATACGTCACTCCATGTAAATTACCAATTGAATTCTGCAACGCCTCTAGCTTTGAATATTGAGTAATTTTGTTCTGCTACGCTTTCGTAAAGTTTAGGGTACACTGTGGTAACTGTGGATCATGATCTGGAGCATTGTATATCACTGAATGGTATTATATAAAGTGGTAGTAGGGAGAGTTATGTATGTCAAGGTAAATGTGGGCTTAATGACTTCAAAAGTAAGTAATATACCCGTAAAATATTAAAAGAACCCTTCAGAATCTCATCTAATCACAATCAGAGGCTGTAATGATAGAAACAAAACAACATTGAATTCGTTTGCTGCTGAAAAGTTCCATATTTTCCCTGGTATACTGCTATTGTCCTATTCAATAACATTTAATAAATAATAAAGTTCCAAATTATGTCTGAAACTGTTATGGTGCTCTCTACGGCACTAAACATGTACTGCAGAACTCAAGCACTTCATATCCAAAGCTACCAGCGATGCGGAGCTAAACTGGACTTTTACCATCACTTCGGTACACGACCTGCTATTTTATAATGGTGTCTGTTCTGTTTACGTCCTCAGCATTTACTCTACGGTATTCGTTACTGTCCTTCAAATCTCAGAGGCAATTTGAACTCTGGGATAACGAATTCTGCTAATATTTTCTTTGCGAATCACAAACGAATACGAAATTTTCGCTTGACAAGTACTCGTTAACTTTCGTAAACAGTGCCCTGGGACGGTTCTGGAGTGATAATCCGGGTCCGTATTCGGAGTTTCAGTCTAAACATACATTACGAGCTACAGTTAAGGGTATCTGTAAGTATCACATGCCTTGGTCCAAGAAATCTGAACCCAGATTTAGAACCCGAGCGACCGGAGCTGAAAGTTTCTTTTGCATGTTAAAGAATCCTGAAAACAAATAAAGATATTATAGGACTGGTGGGCCCTGTAGAACATGTTCCTTGCCATCTCTGTGAATCTGTGGGCAGATTCCTGTACGATACAGTAATGTGATATACTTTAAAAAGCTGTACACGTACGGCATTACAAGTTAAAGTAGTAGTTTGTACTTACAGACTTACAGCTAAACTATATTATCTGTTACTTGTGATCCCCTTAAGTAAGACGGTACGACCCGTGAGCACGAGGGTATGATCATAGGTATGATGGTTTTGGTGGCGTGACCTCTGACCTAGGAATTATATTATGGATTTCTTTTTATTTTGTACCATAACCCTAAGCCTAATTAGGAGAAAGGGTTTATTACAAAAGGTATGCCTAACACCTGGGAATATTAAGGGAGACAAGCCATATCATCACATCTACAAATAAGCTTATACATACCTGCTGAACCACATAGTGAGAAGATGGATGCTAAGATGATTCCGGAACTGAGAAAAATATACTATAACTTATTTAGCTTAAAAAGAGAATGTTAGCAAGTGATTTAGAATAAAGGTATTCAAAATTATCAAAGGTTTCAAGCATCTTCATCTAAACAGCTATTAAGACTAGGATCTGTCTGATTTCACCTGTAGTAATAGATATGGAGTGGAAAGTTACTTTTTATTCAACCAGATTGTTGATATATAGGATGATTTACCTGCAGAAAGAAGTTAAAAACATCGCGGTAGATATAAAAGAACAGATTCCACGAATACTTCAAGCCCACGCCTAACGTTAAGTGCGCCTTTTTAGCTACAGAAGTTTGGGGGACTTTCTCTCTAAGTTACATAGTTCATTCTCAGCTCATGCACCACAATAAACTCTGTTTCTAGTCTTTTCTACTATTAAGCAAATATTGGGAAGGACCTAACCGTGTGCTGCTGTCTGAATGGCTTTTAAAGTCCGCTCACCTGCCCTCCTCCCATATCCTCTCTCTTCACATCCATAGCAAAAATGTCAGATTTCGTGACCCCTTGGCCAACGTGCTGGCATAGCCCTTGACACTGACATTTATGAAAGGATCGGTTAGTAAAAACTAAGAACATCCTCACTAAACGCTGACATCTTGAGCATATAGGGCCATATGGGGAGGGGGTGAGACAGAGAAGTCTTTAATGGCATGTGGGTAACTGTGTCACCTTCAAGAATTTGGTCACAACTACACTCATTTCTTAGCAATGTGGTTAATGTCAGGGTTATGGGACAGCTGTTGTTTCTCAAAGGCAACAATTCAGGTCACTGAGACTCGAATCAGAAAGAGAAAATATGACACTCACACATACATACACACACAGATACATA
>JAYMFT010075316.1:0-14459 GCA_038088735.1 Panulirus argus
CACTCTTTCTTGGAAACCCCACATTACAGGAATAGCTAAGTCTGCCTCTAAGAAACTAGGTGTCCTGTTTAGATGTCAAAACTTCTTTTCTTCTGAGCAGTTGCTCTGTTTATACAAGGGATTGATTCGTCCTTGATTAGAGTACTGCTATCACATTTAGGGTGGTTCTAGCCCTGTATCCTTACTTGACAGAGTTGAGCTGAAAGTAGTCCGACCTATAAACTGTCCCAGGCTAACTTCCAAACTTGACCCCCTTGACCTACGTTGCAGTGTTGGTTCACTTTCCCTCTTCTATAGGTATTACTTTGGTTTTTGCTCCCTAGAGCTGGCTGCTTGTGTGCCCCTACACTAGCTAGACCATGCAATACTCGGCAAGTTGCTGTGTCACATGATTATTGTGTGGCCATCGGAAACTCAAGGGTGGGCCGTTTTGATAACTGCTTCTTTCCCTACACGTCAAAGCTTTGGAACTCTCTACCTTACCATGTCCTGGCACATTTCAAAAGACAGGCCTTTCCCTTTCTCAAAAATTCATAAAAATTTCCCTTCTTTTCTTTTTCCGTTTCTCAATTCTCTCTATATTTCAATAAGGGCCTGGGATTGATGTGGACTTCTGTCCATGACTGGAGCCTTCAACATAAAAAAAAGATCCTATATAGTTACTGTTAGAATCTTATTTACCACAGTCAAAGCCATTCATTTACAAAGCTAGTGTTATTAATAGTTTTAGTCAGAATCACATTAAGAACCATAAAGCCATAGCTGAGTAAATTAGGGTCAAAGAGAGGGTTATAGACAGATATGGTCAAAATAAAATATACTCAGAGCCAAAGTGTCACAGTCAATCCGAATCATAGAGCTTACTTTGTAGATAGGTATGGTCAAGATTACTTTAAGAACCAGTGCATAGTTAAATTCAGTCAGAGCCATAGAGCTAAGGTAGTAGTTAGGTATGGTCAAGATCAACTTCTTATACCTAGGACTATTGTTAGAGTTGGTTAGAGTCATGGAGCTGGAATCATAGTTATGGTCAGATTCACATTCAGAACCATGGAACCATAATCAAAGTCTGAAATCAGATTCAGGATTTCAGTCATTTAAAATCGCTGTCATCATCAGATAGATCCACAATTAGAGTCTCAGAATGAAACTTACCGTAGGATATGATTATTATCAAAGCTTTACTTCAACTTGGAGTGCATTTACTCTCAGTGATGTCATTCAACTTTGAGTACATTTAAACTCATTGATGGCTAAGTGATGTCATTCAATTTGGAGTACATTTAAACTCAGTGTTTTCATAGTAAGAACTGAACTCATGGTAAGAATCAATCATTTAGCATTATTTTGTGGTCAAAATCAAAGTCTTTAACAGAATTTATAACCAATCCCATCAGGTCTGCAGAAGAACCAATCTTAGATTTAAAGACATGGTTAAAATGATATGGAAGGAGAGGTAAGGGAAAGAGCAGTCCAGGGTAGATGAGTCATTGGGTTCCTTAATAGAATAATAAATGGAAGAGGTGTAAGAATGTAAGTGAAGAGAGGATTAAAGGATAATATACTCCTCCCAACCCTGACCTATGCAGCTGAAACATGGACATGGTACGCATTACAAAGGTTAAGAATCCAGGCTGTAGAAATGAGCTATTTAAGAAGAGCATGTGGTGTGACTAGATGCAATGAAGAAAGAAATGAAGGGGTGTATGGCAGGGAATGTAGAGGAAGTTGATAGTAGAGTGGTAGAGTGGATGGAACATAATACTTTAAGGTGGTTTGTGCATGTGGAAAAAATGCAAGACTGGGAGTATGATAGTACAATTAAAGGGTTTGATGTGAGAGGAAGACCACGTGTGACATGGGCAAATAGTGTGGAAGAATACTGGAGGGGGAGACATGATGGAAGAATGCATGAAATGGTATATGTGAGGAGGCCTGTAAAAACAGAAATAGATAAGTGGAGACTCCTTTGCTGTGGCCACCCCTTGATGGGATTCCCAAAGGGAACTGGCACCAGGGATATAGGTAGATAGGCTGAAATCAAAGTTCAGATCCCAATCAAAGTTGATGTAGAAAAATGTATGTTTGGTCCTCTTACCCTTTGTCTGGTGATGTGTTGTATATAGCATAGGACACATCTGGCAGTTGACTGAGTGTACCATTTGTGGTGTGAGGCATTTAAAATCCCAGGCATGGTAAATAATGGATTAGTGAGTCAGGAAACAATTATTGGTGTCTCAGAGCATGTGTTCTCATCCTTTGCCCATATTTTTACAACTTGGCGGGGCAGTAACAATCAAAACATCATGGAGGATAGTACATGAATTTTATGCTGTCTAGGCAGCAGAGGAAATTTACATAAATTTACATAGATATTGGAACCTATATTAATGGAAATTTTAACACTGTATAGTGAGATGTGTATATATTTTGCTGTATGGAGGGATACACAATACAACTGACAGTGTTGCTGGTTGAACATCTGTTGCTTTGATAAGCCTACCATGCACATAAGTAATGCTTTACTATGTAATCATATCATTTTATTCAGGAAATAAGAAGCTCTTTTGAATGGTATGGCAAAAAAAGAATGAAAATAACATCTTTAAAAAAATGTACTGAGTGCCAGAGGGGCCACATTAGATATGTAGAGTAGCCACAGTCAGTACAACATAATACAGGATTTACCAAAGGACCACATTTCTCCCATAAGGATGTCTTATTCTCTTAATTATAGCAAAAAACTCGTAGAGGTCCCTTGTTTACCACAGTTTTGCCAACCAAAGTTTTGAATACACACACTTAGAATAACGTATGCCACATTGCCAACCATGGCATCAAGTTTTGAGTAAATATTGTTTTCCATGGCACTACCAAAATCTTTTCTGCACAGTGTGCAAGTCATGTGGTTGCAGGTTGGTTGTTACTCAACCCAGCAGACCACCATTGTTAAGAGAGTATGGATAAGTGTTAATAGTAGGAAGTGTTGTTAGGGTGAACGTCATGTAGTCTTGTGGCATAATTTTGCTGGCTACTTTGTGGGTGTATGGAGGCATGGCCTAAGAGGTGAAAATACTGCCATGATATTATTATTTTATAGTTTTAACATCATTTCTTTGTACTGTATCAGAACAAGTATGTTGTTCATAAAATATTCTTTACCTTGAAGTGTTCATTATAAGACAAAGATTTATCTGCAAGGAGGCACTTCCCCTAACCCCACATTTCTCCCAGGCTTTGTACCTTGTCATCCATGGTTTTGCCAATCACAGGTTCTTCAAGAAACATAACACTAAACTTAACACCATTGGTTGGTAAGGGACTTTAGTACTCTCATACAGTTGCAGTTAAATGCTGGTAAACGTACATCTTTCACATATATTTTCATCAGTATCATATGTTTGAATGTTATATTTCCTTAACAATTAATGTTTTTGGGTTGTCTCTGCTTAAAAAAGAATGTCAAGAGCTTTAGCTGCAGCTTCTCTTTCTGATGGAGTAATGTTAATCTGTGCCTGATTCTTTGTAGTAAGTTTAATGTATGGGTTTTCAGTTTGCTTTTGATATTTCTGCTGCTGTAAATTTTATAAGAATCTTATCTGTTGGGAGCTGTCTTACTGTTTATAGTCCCTAAAGAGGGTTTAACTTTGTTGATAGTACCTGAAGGTTGTATTTGATTACAATTGGACCCAAAATTTGTTTTTGTTAACTGTAAGTGTGAAAGTTTTGATTATATTACATTCACATTCTACATTCATACCTTTAGTAACTAGTAAGTGGACCAGTAAATGTTTATGATAGTGTATAAGAGCTGAATTAGAATTACATTGTTGTATAGAGACTATTTGCAATTAGTTATCTAGATTTTACTTGAGTATGGTTTCTTATATGTATGGTTTTTTATTTGTATGAAGTTAGTTTCAAAGATCTTTACATTTGTTTACATACAGCTAATGAATGTCAATGAATTTACTTTTGATGGTGACCTTTATAGGAGGCTGGTTTTCAAATATTCATTCCTCAATGTGTAGTAATTAAAGGTTTTGGAATATTAATGCGGGATAGTTAAATTTATAGTCATAGTTGATGGCTTGAAGAATACTTTTTTCATGATAGCTGAAAAAAACTTTTGTGTATAGCTGTTGTTTAAATGTTTTTACATATTTATGGTTAAAGGTGTTGCTTGTTTACAGTTGCGTGCCAATGGGGAAGTACCTCTGGAAACTATCTACTCATCCAGTCCATTAGAAAACTGCATTTATATTCCAAAAAAAGCTGACATACCTAAAAACAACAGTGCATTTAACCTGTGAGTTGTTTTGTGTGTGCATGTGTAATTTATTTCCATAATTACCTGTTGATACAGTATGAGGAGGGAGTTCTACATTTGTGAGGCCATATCTCTTGGACTGACTTTATTATTGCAGTAGTCAGTAGGTGGTTGGCAGCCACCATCGAAGGAGGTATTACTGCTACTACACACCTGGGAGGGTTATTGACTACAGCACAGTGAGCCAGCATTTCAGTGGTAGTCATGTTTCACTCCTTTAGCCCAGTTTATTTTTTTTCAGCTTCATCCACAGTTGGACTGGCAGCAGTCAGTCCTCAGATATACCATCTCTTCATCTCACATGGAACCCTTGACAAAACGTAGCTCATACGACTTTTCCTTCATAATGTTTTCTTGCAGTTAATACCTTGCGTTATCCCAGCTTTTTGACAAAATTTCGTCTTTAGCACTCATAATTAGAGAAATTCAACTTTTTAAACTTCAGCATGCAACATGTTTCATTCATCCAAAATTCTGATACTGTAGAAGTACTTAATTTCATCTTGTATGACAAGTTCAGTGCTTCATTTCCTTCTGTGACCTGTGATTGCTCTTTCTTTGAAGATTGTAATCAAAACACTTTTTCTTTCTCATATATGCAGCAAGTAGATATAAAGATGTGAAAGGCCCATATTTGACTATTATGTGGCAGAAAAATAACTGAATGAATCATTGTGTTAAAGGAACGTAGTGGTCACCATAAAACCAGACTTATTACCTAAACACCAAATCAGGAGAACTGTTCTAAGAGCAGAATATATACAGGTTACTATTAAAATTTTTTTTAATACATTCTCGCCATTTCCCACATGAATGAGTTACTGTCAAGGACAGATGACGAAGCTTCAGATCCTCACTTGGCTCCTTTCTCTGTTCTTTCTTTTGGAAAGTAATACAGGAAGGGAGGACTTCCAGCTACCCTCTCCTGGCCCTCTTAGTTGCCTTCTATGACATGCAGGGAATACATAGGCAGTATTCTTTTTCCCCTATCCCTAGGTATAAGTACATGGATAAAAAACTTTTCAATAAAAAATATGCAGCATGAATTAGACCTTAATTGGAGTTTGTTTCTTAAGTTTGGTCACCACATCAGAGAAATCATAAAGATCGATCACTTGAGGATGCTGCATCACTGTCAGTGGACAGGAGGACAGCCTTGTTAAGACCTCTCTGCCTCAAAGGAGCCCAACTTACTCTGTACCCACAAGGAACTGTAGGAGCCTCATAAGAGGATCTTAGGGTTGCATAAAGTAGACCTTAATTGGAGTATGCTTTGTAAGTTTAGTCATCACATCTAAAAAAAATTCATAAAGATCAAATGTTCCTGAAACACTGTAAACAAGAAATCACTCAAGGAGGCTGCATCACTGTCAGTGGGCAGGAGTACATCCGTGTCGAGACATCCACCCCAAAGGAGCCCAGATTACTCTGTTCCCACATGGAATTGCAGGACTTCCATAAAAGGGATCTTGGGATTGTATAACTAACTGAAGATCTAATGAAATTTCAAAGAAGGGCATCAGAGTCAGTACCTGATTTTAATGAGTTGTGTTAGAGATGGAGGTCATTTGCTATGAATTTGCTCACCATATAGGAGAGTAGAATGAGAGGAGATTTTATTACAGCCTTCAAGATTTTGAATCAAACTGACATTGAGACCATCTCTTTGACAGGTACAATAAAAAGCAACAAGATTTCATGGGAAGAAACTTGTTAGAAAAGATGTAAAGAGGTACTTTTTTATAACCGACTTATAAATTAATGGTATAAGCTTAGTGATGAAACTGTGATTGCAGACAGCATACAAACTTTGGAAGAGTTGTTTAAAAGTAAATAAAGTTCAAGAGATAGTGCCCCTGAATTTTAGAAGCCCCTTCCTATACTGTGCAAATAGAGGATTACATTCATGAAATTACCCCTTTACTCTGTGCCTTTCTTTTTCCAAATGATTATTCAGTGCAGTATATTTTCAAATTTCCTTACGGTAAAACATCAGTCATAGAACTAGCATAACCCACTCTGATCTTCTCTGGAGATAACTCATTCATTTGTGTTGACAGGTGGCAAGTGATCACCCTAATGGTTTTGGCAGCAGTTATTTTGATGATAGTATTGGCTGTGGTCCTCTTTATATTCAGTAAGTTCAAACTTCACCTGTTAAGCTATGATTAACTAGAAGTTGAAATTACATCTTTTTTGATTGGCCAAAAATGTGATACATTATTATGTTATTAAACTGCAAGGCCTAAAGATAAGGTAAGGCTTACTGAAGTAAATCATAATAGAATATGGCTTGCACAGTATACCCCACAACATTAAACTGGAAGGTAAAGTATGGTTCAATAAGGTAAACCAAAAGGTAAGATGAGACTTGCTAACAGCAGAACTAAAAGCAATGGGTATTTCTCATATGTTTTGAGTAGAAATGTGAAATATAGTTTGCCAGCATGTTAGACAAAAAGATAGAAACAATCTGCTGTTAACTCTAAAGAAAAGATTATTTATAGTTTGAGAAAAAGTGGTGGACATTATCTGTCCCCATTACACATTATCATAGAAATGATTACAACACACCATGGAAGTAAGGGAATGTGAGCATGATAGAGCAATGAAAGATGACAGTGGCTGAGTGACTTAGATTTTTGACGTAAGATAAATTGGAGAGTGATCAGCATGTGGGTTCAAAATACAAATTAGGTACAAATTAAGGTAAGGTCTTTAAAGCACATAATAGGTAAAATGGACAAACTGTATGAGAAAATACAAGGAATGGTTAGTGGGCCAATACTAAACAATAAGAAAAATGTTGCAAAACAGAAGATACCAAGAGACAGAAAACTGGATGAATAGAAGAGCATAGAAGAAAAAAGAGATTGATAAGAAAATAAAGAATGCTGTTGAGGAAAGAATGAATGAGAAAGAATTATACAAATCATGGATAAGAACCTAAAGTTACCACTAAGAAAATGGGGTAAATTAGAAATGGACCTCTTTTCCCCTTTCAAAAATGAATTTACAAAACCCCATCTCAATGTTTAAAAGATTATACACAGAAAATGTTTAACCAGATATATTTAGAACCTACTAGAGGTCTAGTTTGTCATATGCACCCTCTTTCCAGTCATATGAAGGACTTGAACTGAAAGAACTATTCTAGATTTGTTCTTGCTAAATATCTGCATCAGACCACAAAATTTAGGATGACTGTTGTACAGACAGTTTGTCAACCTTGTGGTTACTAATTGGACTATCTGTTTAGGAGTAAAGAATGCTTCCTTGCATGTTCCCAATTCATCCAAGAATGAGGAAGCCTTTAGTTTTCAAGGCAGTCTAAGTTATGCTCTTCTCAGTTGTGTTTAGCCACACAGGTTTTTCAAGACTGATGGCTATCCTGATTCCGAGAATTTCCGCCATAGATGCCGCAGTTTCTCTCCATCTGAGAGTTTTTCATTTCCTGGGGTGCAAATTATTTTGTATAGGCTATAAAGTAAGTCTCAACATTTTTAAAGTGTATTTTGATGTCAGTTTTCCATAAAAAAATGAAAATTATTTTTTTACTTTACTACTTTTCTGTAATGGAAAAACTATGTGGTTTCTAAACATGACACTAAAATTCCATGAAAACAACATTGGATGATGACAAAAAATATTACTTTTCAACAAAAAATCACAATGATTTACAACTGATAAATGTTATAAAGATATACAAGATGTCCAAAACAGCATACGTATAGCATCATTGACCGAGTATTTTCGTAAAATAGTGAATTCATTTTACATTCTACGGCATTATAAAGTAAAACCTCCGTTATCCAAGATGCTAGGAGAAATCAGCCATTGTAGATAACCAAATATCCGGTCATCTGAGTTTTTAATATATATATTAAGTAATTCAGAAATTGCCCATCCCTCGCTTTATGTAGGGGTTATGTTCACAAAAACCTTGCACAAAGAGAAATCATATATAGCACTATCGGATTCTCCAGTTATCTTTATTTTATGTAGCTTCTGATATTGAATAAACTTATCTAGTCATCCTTTACTTCTTTGAAATGGCTTTGGCTCAGCTACATTTTCTTCTGTCTTTATCTCTGACACCTGTTTCCTTCTGGAACTCCCTCAAGGGGGTGGCCACAGCAATAGAGTCTCCATAACTAATGAACTCAAGTGCCGCTTGTAATCCTTTAGTGCCTTACCCTTAACAGGCCACTGGCAGAGGGCAAGTGTAGTGCAGTGTTTTGCAGAGGCTCCTACCTAATGTTTCTACTGATTACTACTATATAATGCTCCTACCTAATGTTTCTACCTATTACTTCTACCTAATAGTCCTACCTAAATGTTCCTACCTACTACTTCTATCTGTTTCCCCTACCATTTTGCCAAAAGGCAGGGCTAGCACATAGTGCTCACCACAGGGACATCTAGAGTTACAAAGAATGAGCTGTGTGAGTTAAGTGTTGTCAAGTGTTATGTGTGACAGGGAGAGGTTGTATTTTTATGGACAGAATGCCAGCAGTCCACATGTGGGTGAAGCAGAAAGAAAAGACAGCCACCTGGGTCAGAGTAGTGTAGCTTGACACCCAATGAAGTGCTGGCTCACTACGCAGCTATCGTTAACCCTCCTGGTACCCAGGTGGGTAGTACTGTTAATATACCTCCCTAGTCGTGGGTTGCCTATGGAAATACTCATAGATATTAAGAGTTTAGACCTGTACCAAGAGATACTAAGGCTATTTTTCTTCGTCTCATGCCATGTGTATAACAAGACCATTTACTCCATCTTCTCCATGCGTGGATTTCTAACCCTTGTGGTTACCTTATTAGTTAATGGAGTAGAATGGACCACAGCACTTTACATTTTCTTTGCATTCTTTTTGTTGCAGATTGTAGATTGATTCTAGATGTAAGCACGCCCAAGTGCTATCAGCTCGTTGTAGCAATTCATTTCTAAGGTCAGACAGGCTCTCTTCTCTCTAATTGCTGGTTGTATGGTAGATGTTGTTGGATGTTTGGATGCCATATTAACAAACACAAATACAATGAGTTTCAGGAAAATCACATTTTCTTTGCATTTTTCTTTATGTTGTGGATTATAGATTCACTTTCGGTGCAAGCATACCCATGCCCTGACACTCCCTCTTTAGCATCAGTTTCTCATAACAATTCTAACTCCATTTCTAAGGTCAGTCAGGCTATCTTCTGTTTAACTGCTGGTTCTATGGTAGGAGAAGATGTAGTTGGATGTTTGGATACCATATCAACAAACACAAATACAACCAGATGCAGGAAAATCACATTAGCAGGGATACCCGAATCACACAAATAGTGCAGATCTGCACGCAACGGTGGTAACTGAAAGACTGACCCACTGAGGAGAATATGGCGTGCTCCATCTGCCAACCTTCACTGAAGTTATGGTGCATTTTCTACCTCTCTGATACTCCCTCACCAGCATTAGCGAGTCAAGATTTTAGCTTCGTTTCTGAGGTCAGAGAGGTTCTCTTCCATTTAACTGTTGGTTCTAGGGTTGGAAAAGATGTTGCTGTATGTTTGATGCCATATTTACAAACATAAACACAGCATACTGTAGGAAAATACATAGCAGGAATACCCAAATCACACATGTAGCACAGATCTGCACAGACTGACTCATTGGTGGAAACATGGTATGCTTCACTCAGAACCCATGCTTACTCCACCTGCCAACCCTTATAGAAGGATTGCTGCACACAGATTCTAAGATATTTAACCTTGTAAATATATTACATAAAGGAATAGTAATATATGTAAGCAAACGAGCACAACTAAATGCCTCGATCTTCTTTTACTGCTTGTTGATGTCATATAGTTGTCATTCTGATGGTGAAGTCCTTCATAAGTGCCACCTTGGACTTGCCTTAGTCAGTCTGTTACATAACTCCATCTTCTTTTTGAGGCTTAAGATGTTCCTTTAGTGCTTCTTGCAAGATATAGATGGCTTCATGGAGCTGTCAGGCAGTTGCTGATGATGCTTGAAGGGGTAAATGTCCACAATAGTAATCAAGGGTGCACAAAATGCACTAATGTACAAGACAAGCACACAACTCCGGGCCAGAAAGCACATGGGAGATGGAAAACAATCACCAGCACCACAAACACTGTGTGATGAGTACACTAATTGCTGCAGCATGGTGCATATGCTATTTGAAACATTTTTATGTATCTTTATTAATTTTCCATATTTTTATTTTTGGACATTAGAAGATTGCCAACCAAAGTTGAAAAACATACATTGGTTTGAACATTTTGTTATCTCTAATTACAGATAACAGTATTTAGTAAAATTCAGCCAGAAATGTGAGAGTGCTCCAGCCAATTGGCGTGTTCTTTGAATGATACTGACAAAAGTCAAGCCAAGCATCTAATGTAAAAAAGCAGTTTTGAATGATATCAAGCCAAACAGCTAAAGGGTTAGAAAAAGGACTTTTGCTGTTCCCTTTTCCTGACTGAATGAAATATATATACATTCTTTCATACTTGATTGCTGTTAACCACTTTAGCAAGGTTGCAACAGGAACAGATGAAGAAAGACTGCATCAGCTTATATCCATTCTGTATCTGTCGTGTGAAATGCACCAAAATCACAGCTCCATGTCTATAATTAGGCCCCACAAACCTTTTCATGGTTTACCCTTGACACTTCTTGTGCTCTGGTTCAATCCATTGACAGCACGCCAATCCTTGTATATTCCACGTTGTCCCAATTTACTCTATCCCTTGCATGCCCTTGACCCTCCTTAACAATCAGGCCCTGGTCACTCAAAATCTTTTTTCACTCCTTTCCTCCATCTCTAATTTAGTTTCTACATTCTCCTTGTTTCCTCCACGTCTGACACATATATCCTCTTTTTCAACATTTACCTCACTCATTCTCTCCATATGTCCAAACAATTTCAGCACACCCACTTCAGCTCTCTCATCCACACACTTATTATTACCACTGCTTTTCTCTTACCTTTCATTACTTGGGCAGTCATACCACCTCACACCACATATTGACCCCAAAGATTTGATTTTCAACTCATCCACCCTCTTCCACACAGCCCATACCTCACATCCATATGATATTGTTTGGACTACTATACCTTCAAACACACCTATTTTTGCCCTCCCAGGTAACAGTCTCTCTTTTTACACATTCTTCAACACTCCCAGAACTGCCCCATCACCCACCCTATGACTCACTTCCCTTTCCATGGTTCCATTCACAGCCTTGTCCACTTCCAGGAATCTAAAACACTTTACTTCCTCAAATTATACTTCATTCAGACTTACACCCCAATTAACCTGTCCCACGACCATGCTAAACCTATTGCTTTTATTTGCATTTACTCTCAACTTCCTCCTGTCACACAAACTTTTCCAAACTCAGTCACCAACTCCTGCAGTTTCTCACTTGAATCTGCCACCAGTGCTCTATCATCAGCAAACAACAACTGACTCACTTTTTGCCCATTTCATCCTTTACAGACTTCATACTTGTCTCTCTTCAAGACTCACATTTACTTCCCTCACCACCCTATCCAAAAACAAGTTAAACAGCCGTGGTGATATCACACACACCCGCTGCAGACCAACCTTCACTTTTAAGTCAGCATCTCTGCTACTAGTCAGGGCCCTTCTCTATTCATTTAGTACTTTCCCACAGCATAGAGGAAATTATACTGTTTTTATGGGTATTTTCTTAAATAGCAGACAATACATAGATATTCTGTAAGGGTAATTCCTCCCCTCCACTTCTTCCTCACCACTCCTACCACTAGGGAAGTGTAATTTTAGGTGAAATGTGCAGTTTAAGGTTTAATCTTTAGGTCCTGTTTGGTATTTATTTCTTCAGTCTCTCTGAGTAGACCAGTTGCCTTACTACATACTAAATGGAAGCTTTTTGTATTTTAGATGTTTTACATCTAATAGTTTTCAGACAGTTTAGATCCACAATATTATCTTTTGAAAACGCTTTTCCTTATAACCTCAGAATCTAGAAGGAGGGAGAGTGAAGCACTTGCTATGTCCAAACTCAAACCACCACATTCTTCACTTTGATGTAACTAAGTATTGGTTGAGATAAACCCAAACCAGAGATTCTTGGTTAAGAATGAAAATTTTTGATTTAGAATAGCATTTTTGTTATCAGCTCTTGAAAGACATCAATAAGAGAACTTCATGCTTTATTCCCAGTTAAATCTCTTAGAGACTTTCAGACTTTTCCAGAATTTATTGAGGGTAATATTATTTGTTTTTTTGTGACCTTGAAATCCCTTTTGGTGAGGATAACTCTTTTGGGGATTAGGAAATTCTGTATTGGCTGAACACAGACTTTACATTATAGTACTTGATGTAAATAAGTTGGCCTCATCATAAGCCTTCTTCAGGCCCTTTCATTGGAGAAAATATGCAAAGAGGGGTCTTTGGCATTTATCTACTATCTTTGCCAGACTGGCTTTAGGGATCCTTCCTTTACAATAGACAGATTCTTGTGTAGCCTGTTAAGTCTTGTTATCTGAAAGTTTTTATCCAATCCCTTCTCCGTCACGTGGGTTTGTTCTCATGTTTGCAAGACAGACTGCAATGGACAGAAATGTAGGTTTTAAAATATAATAAACCTTTTCTCTCTAAGGAAATTTCCCATAAGCATTTCTGCATGTTCTCTTATCCTACCCTGCCTCTTATCCTTTGTTCAAAAAACCTTTTCTCTTTCCCACTGTGACTGGTTTTGGGTTTATGGTAGGAATCTGCAAATTCTGTGCAGTGAGTGGCCAGGAGCAATAGATTAATGACATCTCTGTGGCAGTCTTTGTTTGGCCAAAGACAGGCCCAAAATTAGTGAACTGGTACTGTTTAGTTGAGAGGATTAGAAGAGATGGGGAAGCCAGTGTATCCCTACCATGATAACAGAGGATTAGAAGTTTCTACCTTGAATATTTCTTGAGAGTATCGTAGAGAATATCTCTTTTGCTTGTAAACACCACTTCGGAGTGAGAGGATTTTTCAGATTTCAAAAGATACATTTTTCTTATGAATGACTTTTTTCCTAATAGTTGCAACCTACTTTTTTTTCTTATAGAGGGAGCTTTTCCACCTCCCTGAAGAATTTTAAGATAACTCTTTCTTATGTTTTAACTTTTTTCTTAAAATCATGCCTCACTGAAAGTTTTTGCCTGTCCCTGAAAATTTCAAAGATTTAAAAAGCAACAAAAGCTAGTTTTTAACAATTTTCAATAATGTGAATTCATAGATATTAGTTTTCCTGTATGTTCATTTTGAGTATTTACAGTTTTTTTTACACATCCACATTTTATGAATATATTCATACTTGCAACTTTGTTATCATTTACCTATCACTTTTTGGTATGCCCTTGTTATAGTGCAATCTCTTGGATTCAGATAAAAGAAGAAGAGTATACAGGAACAGCAATAGGAACACTAAGAAAGCTACAGTTTTGGAAATTCCTGATACCTGTGAGTTGCTGCTGCTCTATGCTGATGATTGCCAACACCACCATCGAGAAGTTCTCAAAGATTGTCTGCAGCCCCACTTAAAGGCAAGTTGGACATTAAATTTCTAGGGTGATTCCTGTTGAATAAGTCGTATCAACTTGGGTAAAGAAATTATATGAGTCAGTCTGAGAATATATAAACTGGGTATGATCACTTTTAAATCTGAAGTCTTATTAGGTGGTGGTTGGCAGCTGGAGAGCAAGCATCTTTTCATGATCTTCTTAGGTGACATACCTCTTAGAATCTCACAAGTGTGATTAACACTGGTTTGATATAATTCCAATGTTTTACATTTAATAGCAAAGTATTTGTGTGATGCTAAGTGTAACATAGTTAAGGCACTAAACAACTGAACAACATATGGAGATGCCTTTACTCTCTTCTTTCCATGGAAGCAGGAAAGTATTGAATCAGTGCATAAGATGTTCATTTAGTTTAAAAAGATAGCAGTATACATGATTTACACAGTAGGGTGTGTCAATTTTCATAACATGCAACAAATAGTTTGATAGTGGAATTAATGTGCCTTTTTACTCCCAAATGTGAGATATATATGCCAAACTGGATTAAAATTACTCTATGCTACATCAGT
>JAYMFT010075327.1:0-28810 GCA_038088735.1 Panulirus argus
CTAAAGAAGGCAAGCTTTAAGTATTCATAGTACGCTATAAATACTTAAAGCACACCTAAAGGCACGCTTTAAGTATTTACAGTACGCTGTGAATACTTAAAGCACACCTAAAGAAGGCAAGCTTTAAGTATTCATAGTACGCTATAAATACTTAAAGCACACCTAAAGGCACGCTTTAAGTATTCACAGTACGCTATAAATACTTAAAGCACACCTAAAGAAGGCAAGCTTTAAGTGCACCGTCAGTGTACCGTTCACCACCACTACAGGGGTTAAAGTTCTCAAAAGTTTATCTAAGGAGCTCCAGATTTGCTGCTCGTTGTTTCAGGCTCGCCACAAACGGACCGGCTTTTCACTCCTAGTGCACTCAAGACCCTATGACGTCAGTCTAAGCGCTCTATTGCCCTGCGTCAAGTCTCCCCTCCACACACTGGGAGAAAAATAGTAATAATGCAAATAGCTGATGAAGAAGACGGGAGTGGGAAACCAGGAAAAAGGAGTAAGAAAAAAAAAACAGGAGACAGAAGGAGAAAGGGCTCTCAAGACGGAAGAGGAGAACGGAGTGGGATGGGAAGGCCAGAATGAGAGTACAGAATGACATCATCCCACGTAAAAAAACTTGAATCTTTTCCCCAGGGTGAACTGGGGGGGTGGGGGAGACGAGAGGTGGCCGGCAACCTCGGATACGAACAGGATCCGTGGCTCGGGTGCGACCCTCTCATCCTGTACCGCATGGAAGGAAACAAAACTAATATAAAAAAAAAAAGATATTTAAAAAAACTAGTCATCAGGAATGTAAAAAAAAAAAAAAAAAAAAATCAAGGTAACTGAATAAACTTAATGGCATTCCAGGTCTCGGTGTGTTCATGGGAAATACTGGACGATGGAGTTACCAGAAGGAAGGAACGGGAGGGAGGGAGGGAGGGAGGGAACACGAGAAGGCAAGGGAGAGGGGAACCTTGTGGCATACTGGAACATATGTAGCTCTTTGGGAGCAGGTCGGGGGAGGAGGGCTGGGAGGGGATGCTGGTCGGGGAGGTAGTGAGTCAGGTAGGGAGAGATGCTGGTCGGGGTGGTAGTGAGGAGTCAGGTCGGCCGGCCGGCGGATCCAAGTAGCAGTCATGCCTGAAATAAGTCGGCGATGGAGGCGAAGCTAGAACGCTCTCAAGATGGCCGAGGAGGAGGAATGAGAAATATGATAAGAGAGAATATGCCCGATAGACTCAAAGGTGCGAGAGTTAAGTGTGTAAATATAGGGATGTATGTGGAAACGTGCGTTTGCCAGGTGAACGGAAAGTGAGCGCGAGATTTCTAAATCAAAATCACAATAGATAAAAATGCTGTTCACACTCGTAAGACAGGAACAGTGTGATAATATGACACGGTGTTAAGCTTTGAGTCCCATGTGAAAATCATACATCGAACGCAACAGCTGGCGACCTCCATGGAAAGGTGATACAATCTCTCCCCCGTTGCAAAATCGGATCCATCTCGTGCGACGCAGAAAATCACTTTAACGTAACATGGCTCCGTTACGTAACAAGTGGAGCTGATTAAAAAGAGCAGGATGGCAGCAGCCTTAAACTCCTTGAGGGGGAAGCGGCGGGGGGTGTTGCGACACTTGAGTACGACGGTGCGACACTTTACAGCACGACGTTACGAGACTTGGAACAACCCTGCGACTTTTTAGCACGACGGTACGACACTTGAGACAACGGTCCGACACTTCGACATGACTTCAGCACGACGGTACAACACTTGAAACAACGGTACGACAATTGAATTTAGCACGACGGTACGACACTTGAGCAAGACGGTACGTACCGACTCGTGTCAGTACACGGGAACCTGCTGGAGGACAGTAGTGGTGTCCTCAAGGTCATAATGTTAGATGCAGTACCGATACGGGACAGTGAGGCAGAAGGCACCTCCCCACCCACCACCACTCACTCCGGCTCAACAGCCGGCGGGGAATATAAATCTCCGTACACCGTGATGTGTGGAGAGAATATACTGCCGTGGAAGTTTTGTAGGAAAGTGCGAGCGGGAAAAGTTCCTCTCTCTGACCAAACTGGCTTCTTATCTGACAAGGGTGGCAAAAAAATCAATCATTGAACTGTTAAGCACTACATTCATAATTTGTTTTTCTTTCTTCGCACAAGCTTATTTACTGATAACAGATATCAGTAAGATTATTTGTCTCGCCTTGATCTGAAGGTACCGATGGTCTGCACACTGACCTCTGGAGGTGACTAATTCCAGTGCTCTACAACACTACAGACTGAAATCCTTCTGGTCCATGTAGCTATCACATTTTCTACCTTTTGCCTTCAGAGAATTTTGTAAAATCACGAAAAAATTTTCGTACATTACGTCGGCGACATTTATGTAGTATTTTGAACTAATAGACCTCCTGGGGGAGCCGACTGGCTTATTGTGTTTGAGAGGGAAAACAACTTTTTGCCTCCGAGTCATTCTTCATGAGGCTTATTCCTGATCGACGATGGATTTAGTTTCGTTGCTCTTCTCTGGTTACTTCTTGTTCATTATCGTCTTTGGTCGAGTCTGGTGAGCAGGCATGAACGGCGTATTCCAAGCGAGGTCTGGCCGGGCAGTGTAAAGTGAGCGTACTTGGTACCCTTTCCAGTACGGTTAATACTCTTGCTCTGAAACCTTGTATCTGGTCAGGTCTATTCTATGCAGCTTGGTACCGTTTTGGGTATTTTGGGTTTTGGGTATTAAGGACAGGCTTTTTACCCAATCCTCAGTGGTCAAAGGCCGGGTCATCGCATCCAAGGGTCGTACCGTCGTCCTTTCTGCGCTCAAGAGTCGTACCGTTGTGCTTAACGGCTGTATCGTCGTGTTCATTGTACCGTCGTGTTCAAGGCTCGTAAACGCTGTGCCCTATGGACGTAACGTTGTGCTTAAGGGCCGTACCGCTGTGGTCAAAGGCCGCACCGTCGCGCTCGTAGGATTCCACTGTTTAGGGCGATCATAAAGTTGGAGAAATGACAAGAAAGCCGGGAGCGGTATGTGTGGACAGCATGGAGGCGCCAAGAGTCTCACCTCCCGGATGTGACGGTCATAACACGGCCAACACGCCTCCCCAATGGCTGAGTGGTGTGTATAGGGCCGAGTGAAAAGCCTGTGGGTGTGAGAATGACCAGATACGTGTAGGAGTGGAGTGGTCTAGACAAGTGGGTGTGTGGGTTAGAAGTAGTCCGGTGGCTTTAGCGAAGCCTCAAAGAGTATGGTGGCTCAGTTAGCTGACCGACTTTGGCTGGGTAAAGTGCTTAAAGAAGCGTATGGGTTGGGCGAGTACGTGGGGCTGACCCACCACCACCACCCACCATCCCTCTGCACCAGGACACCCTCAGCTAAACACTGGTAATAAAACCAGCATCCCTCACTTCCACCGTGCATAATTTCTAACCGCAAATCGATCGTCTGGTCTCAAACCCATCCTAGGAGGTTACCCAATAAAGATTAAGCGATGTGAATTACCAATACGGACGAGAAATAGGAGGTAGCAAAATAAATAGGCGCACTGGCACGGTATCAAACACACACACACACACACGCGCGTGCGAACGCATTCAACGCGCCCATAAATAAAAAAAATTCTTACCGGGCGAAACTAACGGTCGGCCAAGGGAAGGATCTAGAACCTCAGACTAGAAGGAGCCTTACTTAACCTCTTTACCCTGACCCAGATGCAACCATTTACCTACAACACGAGATGCCAGCCCTCAGGAACATGCCTGCACCACAGAGCACACACCACAATCACCTCAAAAGAAAATCATGATGGAAACTTGAGCAGCGCGACATTACTGTAAATATAGAGGAAGCGGTGCGAGGTAGGGGGGGGGGTCTATAAATCAGGACGGACCATCTGACAAGACCAGACCAGCTGCCATCTGTCATCGGAAAAGTGATTTGTGTATTTCATGCTTGGAGTGAAAAAGATGAATATTCATACACACACACACACATACACACAAGTGCTGGAGATGAGCGTCGAGGTGTCGCCAAGTGCCAAAGAAGTAAACAAGGGCAGACATCATACTTATCAATAAGAAGGGAGACCGGGAAGAGGCACTGAGCTACAGACCGGTCTCCCCTGACGAGTGTGGTCTATAAGGTATTGGAGAAGATAATAAGAAACAAATGGACGACTTCCTGCCCAGGAGAAATCACCTTAATGAGAGACAACGTCGTTTCAGGGACTTTAAGAGGGTCATGCGTATTGAATTTCTTAGGATTTCCACGAGAGCGTGAGTCCCGTATTTGGACAAAAGAGCAGGTTCTCTGATTTGTTTGTATCTCGACCGCCAGAAGGCATTTGAAACTGGACCGCAGGAGAGGATGATTAGGAAGTTGGATTATCAGGCAGATTAGAGAGATTATCCTAATGAAAGTGAACGTTGGACACATGTCAGTGGAGCCTCCTCAAAATGGGTTTAGGGTCCTAACAGCGAAGCGCCATAAAGTTCTGCTCCTGGGACTGTTACTCTTCTCGGTGTATGTAAATACTTGCCGAGAGGTTAGGACTCCTACCTGAATGTGTTTGCAGATGATGCAGAGGTCATGAGGGAAGTGAAACGCATGGAGGATTAATGCATCAGGAAACAAAAATGGCCATGACAGTCTCCATAGCTGGCCCTATACTTGGCTGATGAAATCGACCCAAGTAAATGTAATGAGGAGGGTCACAGCGAAGGAAGGCCTCGATGTAAATATGACCTAGCAGGAAATAAGCTGCAAGAATCTGTGTGAGTGAGAGAGACTTCGGAGTCGACATCTTCCCGAGCCTGTCGCCAGAATCCTACCTTAAGAGGATAGATAAGGAGACCAGCTGTCTGCCTGCCAATATTAGAACTGTATTGTTCAAGTTCATGGATAAGCAATTATTCAGCATGCTGTTCACATCATGCATATGTCTCTCCAACTTGGTCACCGCTCCTAAATAAGCACAATGAGCTAAAGGAGAAGGTCCAGAGCACAGCAACAGAGATGGTATCAGAATTAAGACAGCAGAGCTAGAGGGATAAGCTAGAGGCCTTATATATGCCCATCTTCGAAGACAGACGACTGAGGAGTCAAGCGATAACCTTTAATCAGACTGATGACGTAACCAGTAAAGTTCTTCAAGAAACGTAGGGAAAAAGAAAAAAGAAGAAGAAGAAGAAGAAGAAGAAGAAGAAGAAGAAGAAGAAGAAGAAGTAGTTCTGTGAAAGTAGATGAGAGGTGGATGAATGGAACAAAATGAATGAAGACCCCGATGAATGCGAAAAAGATACAGAAATCTAAGAATTGTACGATAGTTGAGGATGCTCAAGAGGTGAGGACCCAGCGAGTGTAAAAATCCCTCCCCGTAAAAAAAAAAAAAAAAAAAAAAAAAAAAAAAAAAAGAGCGCATCCTACGTTGTCGCTGGATATTTTTGTTATTCTTGGACATAAATTTCGCGTTTCTGTCCCGCTGCTGGAGCTAGCACACGAGGGCCCGGAAGGCCCGAATCTGCTAGTGCTTCTAACAACGTTGTATCGAACTTTCTATATACTGTATATTCCTATCACCAAATGTATTACAGAGCATTTTTTATACTAAAATCCATTTGCATGAATACTACAGATCTCTTTGAATCACCAAATTCTTCCTCTGTTTGGGCTGATGAGAACAGCAAGACTAGCTGGGGCTATGAGAAACTACGGGACCAACTAGGAGGCCAAGGTGATGAATGCAGATGGAGCCAGGAGAGACTACGCCGCATGAGGCCAAGGTGAGGTGTAGGTGAGTCTCATGAGCGGCAGGTGACCATGACCACCTAATAAGGAACCTCACACACACACGCGCACACACACACACACACACACACTGGCCCACAGACCCTTTCCGCACGCTACCACCACTCAACACACACACACACTACCTCTACCCAGCTCCAGAATAGGGAAGATGCGTTTGGTGGCGTCAACCGCAAACTCAATCACTCACACACACACACACTACCTCTACCAACCTCCTGGCCTGGGAAGACGTTTTCGGTGGCATCAACCAGGACACCGCCACCCAATAACTCAGTGGGATATGCTCGACCACAAGTTCCTCCACAAACAGCCTTGAACACTTCCGCTTCCATAAGATCTACGATACAAAATCCCTACCGGAGGCATTCAGCCGTCTCAAGATTTCCCCCCCGCCGGAATTCCTCTTGGCCCGTGGGTGTGCTCAAGTCCAAGAAGCCCGAGCGAGCAGCGGTGTGGGGGCACCGAATCAGGCGTCGTGAAGCCTTGCTAGGGAACAAGAGCCAAGTTGGCCGTGGCTAAAGGCAGGGCCTGACCTCCCTCCTGGTCCATTCCCAGTCATTGTCACCCACGACACGCTCGCAACCAACAGGAAGGAGCCAACCATCTCAATCACCAAACATCTCCTTATGATCATCCATCATTATCAACATCCATAAAAGGACAATATCATCAAGCGAATGACCAACGATGGAGATCCATCACCAGTCGCCATCAAAACAGTTGCACTCATCATCGCTATCATCATCACCACTACTGGTGCAATTACCTCATAAACATCGTACCATCACGAACACACAAGAGCATCACCATTACCAACATTACACACGAGCACCACCACCACATTACACAGTAGCGTCAACACTACCACCCACCCAGTCTGAGACTGGAGATTATATACTGAGATTATATAAGCAAGGTTCTGGGGACTGGAAGGATTAAAGATACATCTCCAACGCCATAATAACAACAGTCTAGCCAGTCGACAGACCTTTCACACGAACGTCAAGCTCCTTCAAACTCATGGCCACAATCAGAGTTAATAAAGTCTTTCTCCGAGCTGGTGCTTCAGTGAGCCAAGTGTCCGTCCGAGACGCAGGAGTGCTGCTGCAAGGCAAGTATCCCCGAATGTTTCTCCTGCCATATGAGGAAATGGTGTTCTTCCAACCTTCCAAAGGGAGACCCACCACCAATCGCTTTTTCCAGTCGTATATCCACCCACATACACTGTTTACTCCGCCATGACTTGTAATATGCATGTGAGGGACTCAAAACGTGGCCTCTAGTCTCCCGTACAAGGGAAGTGTCTTGTTAACTAGAGGGTCAACATTTATTCTTTTAGCACTCGTGTGACCAGCAGAATTATGGAGTGTTTGGCGGCCAGGCTCTCCAGCTTAAGAGCCTCGGGCCAAAGCGTCTCCACAATCATCTTGCTTTAACCCCCCCCCCCCCGGGGGGGTCATATCTCCAAGACTGCCCACTTTTTCTTCGGCTAAAATCTTTACACGCGTAAGGTCGCCGTATAACCTTATCAGGTTATACGGCGCGGCCATGAGCGGTACTTAACCAGGATAAGCAGGCAGATGGGTTAGGTAGGTTGGTGTCTGCAGGTAAATACAAAGTGGCTCTGACTAGACATTAAGGAGCAAGGAATTAGCAGGGGCGAATGGTGCCACTAAGAGCATGTCCATTAAAATCTTAGGATGCCATAAATACAAGAAAAAATGTTAACCACAAAAGGTAGGCCGTGGAATCATCTTCAGGAACTCGCTGGACTAGACAGCCTCAAACATACGAACGTACCGAAGGAGCTCGCAGGTTCGTCCAAGACCGATTTATTGGGGTTAAAAAGACAAGCCTTCAACCAAAAAACGTGCGTGGCACTCACCTATCTTGTTGAGGTCCGGGAGGGGGAAGTGCTTGATGTTCTGGTTCAGCTGCTCCTGGTAGTAGTCCACAATACCCTGCTGCACCTTCCTCAGGTTGGACACCTGCAAATACCATCAAAATCATAATACAACATACATATATCGACGCTGACTCACGATTCATTGGAGTGATTTAAAATGACTTAATGGGGGGTTGGGGACAAAAGGAAGCACATGAAGTACTTCAGGATGTGGTCGGACGAACAGCTCAAATGCACAAATCCAGTATGGGAGTCAAATATCATATCTTTACTCTGCGTGGAACTTAATTTGTGACGTAAAATGCTACAGTTATGTATGTCAGTACCTGCTCTTATCTTTATTACTTGCCAAAAACTATAGACTGCTCAAGGCGTCTATGGCTGCACCCTTGCTTGTATAAGAGCCACTGTGATGAATAGGCTACGCGATATCTCACCAGCAGTGTAGCAGAAATTCAACGAAGGGGAATCATATTCCAAGTACTGTCCGGCGACAGTTGAGGATACAGCAAAAATGTTGGCACACTCAACTCCTGAGGCAGGTTAGACAACAGCGGCATTCCTCAGGGGTGACCCAGTTCTTTGAAGAAAACGATGAAGAACAAACATTTTAAATGAAGTGGATATGAACGACTACCTTGAGAACACGAGTCACGAGCCGCACAGAGTACTACATACATGAGAAAGATATCAAGGGGACATTTTGGTGACACTTATAGCGAGAACATTCGCACCAGAAGTGAGTTATGGTCACATTACGACACGCGCCTCACCCTATCCTCCACACTGTCCATAAACAATCCAAATGTGGCAACGCCGATGACGGGAAATCACCGCAGAAATCCACATTGCTGTAAAACTCACTGGAAGTCGTGTCAATTCTATGGACATCCCAAATGGGTAGCTACCCTGCCATACACGACTGTGCAATTGCAGACTGTACTCTGTACTGTACTCTGAAGACACTGCAAGCACCTCTGAGGAGATAGACTGGTTGAAAGCGTTGGTGTAAAGGTTTTGCATCGACGGAGCAGCTTACTAAGGGAGGTAACACGTCCCAGCGGCACCTCAGTTTGGTCCACGGCCAAAGGTGCACCGTTACTTTACATGACACTTGATGATATAAAGACTTACACGTACGGGGTTCCTCATGTTAGTGTGTGCAGGTGGAGAGGGATAGATATGTATGGAGGGAGTGCAACGGCAACTGCAGAAGGGGACTAAGAGAGAAGAACAGGCGGGGGAAGACGGACGCATGACTGCGGCAGGAGAGAAGGTGCCAGCGGCTATATGGTCAGGGCCGCCGGGAGCTGACGCGGGCCCTGGAGAAAGGTTGGCATATTATGGCCCTATAGGTCCGGCCCCGGAGAGGGGGGGGTGGGGGCTCCTCAAGTGGGGGTTCCTCAAGTGTGGGAAAGACTGCAAAAAAATATACAAATCTCTATAAAATATTTGCTTACAATTTATATTCTGTCGTTGGGTTACTTTGTATAGATTCTTCGAGTTTCATCTCCACTTTTCCGTCCCCTCCCTCCCTCCCTCTCTCCCTAGAGGCCCAGTGCCCCAGGGGATGTTTGCCCCGGTTCCCCCGTCCTCCCGGTGGGCCTGTACGTGGTGGTGGCAGTGGGGAAGGACTGGATACACTGTGGTCCTGACGGTTTCTGTGAGAAAGTTTACAGGAGCACATCACTGCCAGAGTAGCGCAGCTGGGGCAGTGCCACCAGCGGCAGCGGCGACGGTACCAGCAGCGTCAGCACCACCACCAGGAGGAGGAACAGGGGTAGCAACAGCAGCAGGAGGAGGAGGAGCAGCAGCAGCAATAACAGCAGCAGGAGAGACGAGAGGGAGGTGAGGATCTGGCTGGCTGGCTGGCTGGTGAGGGAGTGGCCGGGGTGGGTGTCCTTCGCTGACCCGGCTCCTGCCTCCCCCCCCACCCAACCCCACCTCCCCCGTTAACGTATACCCCCAACCCCCAACCCTACCTCCCCCGTTAACCCGTATACCCACATAACCCCCCCCCCAACCTCATCATGCCTCCCCCGTTAACTCATACTCCCCACTCCAATCCAGCCTCCCATGTTGACCTGCACCGTCACCCTACCTCCCCCGTCAACCTGTACACCCATCCAGCCAACCCCCAAATTAACCTGCATCCCCTCCTTTAAAATCAGGACGAATTCAGAGAAAACCAACAAAACTAATTCCGCTGCTCAGAAACGGGCAGACTCCGTCAGGCAATAAAACCTTTCAAAATACTAAATAACTTCGACAACATATGCGACCATCTCTTCACACTAGACAGATAGTCAGTAACCAGAATAAGATCTAAAATCAAAAGAAAGACGTAATATGACTGTGGGCAAGCTTTTCAACTTTAGAATTTGTGGAACACTCAAATGCATTTCCAAAGATGTCAATGCGAAACCAACAATTCCCTCAGCGACTTCTTTTACCAGCAAACGGGCCTGGGTCAGATATTCAAATTTCCATTTCAAAAAATTCTTTTTTCATGTTTCAGATCAGGGCTTCCTCCTCAGGGATGCCCAGTTTAGTCAAGAGTGGGGAACTTTTCCCGTTCACACTTTCCTATAAAACTTCCAAGATAGTATAGTCTCTCCACACAACACGTTGGTCCGAGATCTATCTCCCGTCGGCTGTTGAGCCGGAGGGAGAGGTGGTGGGTGGGGAGGGTGCCTTTTTCTGCCTCACTATCCCGTCTCTACACCACATGTGACATAGTGACCTCAGGGCGTCACTACTGTCCTCCGGCAGATAACCCCGTCACAGATCACCGCCTCCTCTATTATCACTCCTTTCCATCCTCCCTCCCCCGTTAACCTCCACCCCTCTCGACCCCCGTTAAGCTATCTCCCCATCCAAACACTCCCTCCCCCGTAAACCTGTAACCCCAGCTGTCCACCTCCGTTAAACTGTCCCGCATCTAACCTCCCCCCACCCCAACCCCTACCCCCGTTAACCTGTACTCTACCTGCACCCTTCTCCGTTAACCTGTCCCCTACCTGCTCCTTCACCCGTGAACCTGTACCCTACCTGTCCCCTCCGCCGTTAACCTGTCCCTCCTACATCTGCCCCAACCAGTCTCCTCCGTCGTTAACCAGTTCTCCTACCTCTATGAGTACAGTGGGCGGCATTCAACCAGCTGGAGACTGTGGGCCACACTTGTCCACTGACCCAGCTGGAGACTGTGGGCCGCACTTGTACAGTGAACCAACTGGACACTGTGGGCCACACTTGTACACTGGCCCAGCTGGAGACTGTGGGCCACACTTGTCCGCTGACCCACGAGCGTTGGTCATTACCAGTCATTTCAGCGTAGCAGGTAAGCGTGCCACTTGGCAAGGGTCAGGGGGCTGGAGGGCGTAGCCTCGGCCCATACGCCAGGCTCTCTGGTCACCTGCCCCGTCTACCCTCCCGGCCGGCCAGCCCTCTCAACCCTTACTCACCCATCATCACACGGACTCGCAACAGACTGGACCTTTCTCCTGGACATCGAGAAACTGAACCTTTCTGTTGTACAGCAAGAGAATGAACCTTTATGTGGTACTACAAGATACTGAACCTGTCTTGAGTACGTTAAGGAACTGAACCTTTCTCTAGTACATGAAAGAAATGAACCTCTGTTCAGCAAATCAAGAAACTAAGCATTTGCTTCAGTGCATCACGAAACAAAACCTCTCCTCAGTGCATTAAGAAACTGAATTTTCCTTCAGAATATTGAGAAACAACTTTTCTTCAGCACATCGACAATATATACCTCTCTTTATCACTTCTAAACGTGGGGGGCCATGATGTTTACTTGCACTAGGCAATAAACATCACCTCCAATAGGCAATAACAGATCAAACTGGAAATGTTTAGATTCAATAAAGAAAACAGTAATCAATGGTGTGGAAGTACAAGAGTAAACGATGGTGGGTTCAGATAAGTCCAGAACTAATAATTACGTCTGGGTGTAAACTGGAGCTGCCTCGTATGGGATACTAGGCCGCCCGCTGCTTCCAAATACTCTTTGTCTGTCCTCTCGGTAGCAAGGTGAGATAGCACTGGAAAACCCAACAGCCGTAGATATGTATTCTACTTATCGGTCTGTTCTCTGTGTCTCCATCGCTGGCACTCCATCAGCGAGATAAAATACAACTGCCGAAGCGTATCTCTCGGTTCTAAATGGGAAACGTTGTCTTCAGATATCTAGGGAGGCGCCATCGTCCACACACGCCGTTTATCAACATGCTAATGTACGGCCCTCCAAGACCTACCTCCCCCTCGAGGAAAAGACATACCGGGAATTCCAGGTACCATCTGAAAGTAGGTATTCAGACCTGAAAATAACGAATTTTAGGTCCTCTCTGCCTCAAAGAGGACCAAGCAGTGGGAGGGAATGTCCTCTGTAGGATCACATGGGTTTCTCCCGGGAAAACAGATGAGGACCCAGTGAGAGTCCTGGCAAGACGCCAGCACCTGCATCAGACACCGACCTACCCGGGCATCTGGCCGTCGCCGCCGCCGCTGCTGCTGGCAGTGGGCATCAATCAGTTGGGTGTGGCGGTTCCTGCGCCAGTCGCAGCGTTATCGGGTAAACTACAGACAGGCTCGCTCGCTGAGTGGCGCATCGGCCGGGGGAAAAAAAAAAAAAGTGCCATAATGGGAGAGGAACCACTATCCACCCACTGGTCACGAGCTGCTTCTACAGTCCTGCTGCTGCCACAACCAGCGCCCTCACCCTGCTGTACCCTCCTGCTGCACACCACCCTTGCCACTGCACCACCCCAACGGGAGCACCACCCCTACTGCACCACCAGTCCTTAATGTTCCGCCCCAACCACAGCCTTGCCACATTACCAAACCTACAAAACACCAGACACACTACCACACAACTCCAACCATACCACCACATAGTTCCTGCCACGTCACTACACATTTTCTGCTCCCCCCCTGCCACAACTTCATCTCACATTCAACAAAACTCTGGCCAAAAGAACAGTGTTAATTGCTCTTCACCGCTTACGGCTATGTTCCCTCAGACCTCGTCATGCCCTTGACCCCGAGTACGTGCGTTCATCAATCACGCGTTCGTGAAAACTGTCACACAACCCGAGCTGGCCTCTCTGGCTGTGGCGCAGTTCTCGCGTCATCCGATTTTTCTCGTGACTCAAGATCCGACGAGCTGATCGACTGCTGCTATATACACGTTCCAGCATCAGTCGAAAGCAGAGCTGATCTTACGCAACGATATAGCTTATCTCGCATTACCACCTCCCATGTTCTTTTTGATTAAAACCGGGAGGAGGGGGACGTCTGACTCACGTTTGTGGCGTCTTTCTCCAATGACACCACGCACACGTCCGGCAAGACGGAGACCTGACTGACTGATGGCGGCGAAGTCGTTCTCATGGCCAGCTGCATCAGTCCTCTGCCGTCATTTCACGAGGCAAACGACGTTACCGTCAAGAGAGACCTAGGTGGGTCACAGGCCATGGACCTGCTGAGCAGGAGGATGACCACTCTGACCTCCACAACAGTAAATACCTCGGGGGGTGGCCTAGGTAGGTCACAGACCAAGGATTCGAGAAGGAATAAAACACTGACCTTCAACACGGAAGGTCCTACAAGCCTCCAGGGGTCGCCCGGCGTAATGGACGCGGTGGCCACGCCCCGACAATTAACATTACCGGCGTGGCCGACACTAGCTTGTTTGTATATACCCCCAAGTCATCGGTACAGTCAGCCATTCAAGCAGTCAGGACACAAGAGCAACGCCAAGTGACTTTTCAAACTCTCATCTTCCCCAAAGGGGTATGTGGGTCCCTGCTTTGGCAGCGGCTTCCAAGTACTCCTCGGGCTCCTGCCCCTTCGGCAGGTCTCCCGTGGGACGTCGCTAACGCCCGCCTCCTGAAGCAGTTTGAACTACGGGTAATAACGGCCATGCCTCCTGCAGCACAAACAGCAACCGCCCGCTGTCTCACAACCTCGGCAACGCCTCTTCCCTTCTGCAGAAGCTCCCCGATACCCGGCATCTATAAAACTCTCCCACGGATTGTCTACCTCGGCTCTTGCACCTTCAAAAGCACTACGGGAACCCTGCAACACCTGCCGCTTTCATCTCAACTCCTTAACCCCTTCAGAGTGCAATCTTTCTGGAAAGTCATGTGCCCCATGAGAAACATATAAGCAAAATTATTTTCCCAACAAAATAACTTTATACTTTATATTACTGAAAAAGTAACATACTTTTCTTTATACTGATCTGGGAGAGTGCACTGTGTGCCCCGGATGACAGCATGTCTCCTCCTTATTCATGTTTAGAGCATTATGATTATGACCCTTTTCCTGGTGTTATTTCATTCTTTATACACATAAACATATTAAACTATTTTTTTCCAGGCCTGGTTTCACACACATTCCAAACATAATTTACATATTACTTACATAATATAGATATATTTTACATCTTAAACATATCATCCACAGAACATTATATACATGAGTAAATGAAAAAAAAATAGCCTTATCTTCATAACAAACTACAAACAATAATACAGGAGTTATCATCTACTGTACAAACGACAATCATAACTACCCATTTTGATGATGCAGGTGCACTTTCTTTCCTAAGTTTATGGACGAATGATGAGCCATATTTTCCCAGCAGTGATATTACGTAACTAGTGACCTCTACTGGAGGAACTCAAACGAGGGTGCTATGATTTACAGCCACATGTGTGGCTTCCTGCAATATTACATGTGTCCTGCCACAAATACGTCTCGGTGTAATGGAAAGGATTACCTCAATCCTGTACCACTGAGGTACATCATGTCTCTACTCACACAACAGAGCCCTTTGTTGATACTCGTGTTTCCAAACCCGTCTCTCTCAGTCCTCGCCAACACGAAAAGAACTTACGACACGAGACCATACGCCCGTCACAGGTTTAATAGGGAACTTGCCATGTGTCACCAGTGGAGGGATGGTTATGTGTCCTCAGTGGAGGGGTGCCAGCGTCATTACCTAATACCCTGATCGGGATGGAACGACCCCTTTTCTGCACGACGGAACGATACGACCCTTGAGTATGACGACACCCCTTACGTGTCGGGCCCAAGGCCGCGTCGTCGACGGCATCCGAGGGTTGTGCCATCGTGCTTCAACGGGGTACAGGACCCGAACTGACCTAGTTTTTTTCACAGGAACACGCGGAGAACGGACGTGATCGCGCGCGCACGTGTCCAACACTCCTCTCACGTCGCTGGACACTGCTCCATCGTCATTGTTCAGAGCGAGCTGCTTATCAGTAACAAATGAGATGACGGTGAAGGAATATCTTAAGCTATGCTGAGGAAATCGCTCGGGATCATTACACATTACTTGTCGTCAAGATGCGACAGAGGGCAGATATCAGATCCCACACACACACAGTAACCCATGGAGGTACGTCTGCGTTTAAAGACACAACACAATCATGGTAAGAGAGAGGAACACATCGTCTCGCCAATGGCATCACAGACTTATAGAGTCTCCAACAACGCACCTCAAGTTACCGAAATCAACTGCAGATTCAAGCGGCCCAACCTGGGTGGACAGTCATTAAATGATGCTCAAGTCATCCCTCAATAGCAGTATCAACCACTTAGGGTCATTAAATTTTCCTCAAACCGTCCTGTAACTCGGGGACGGACACAAGAGGGGTCCTTCATACGTCCTGTAACTTGGGGACAGAAGACGGGTCCTTCATACGTCCTATAAGGACAGGCAGACGGACAAAGAATGATAACACCCTCCCCTCCGCCATGTTGGGAAGTCTATCAACAATCCAGTGTCTCCCCCAGAGATGCCCAGGCGGTCAGCAGGGGCCGCTGAGCCATCAACATACAAAGACAAGGAGCGGGTGGTTACCTGGCCATCCGCGGCAGCCTATATCGGAATACATCAACGCAAACGAGAAATGGAAGACGTGAGTTAACGCTGGGTCGGTCGGTCGGTCGGTTGCAGCGGGAGGAGCCTGCCTGGCAGTGGCTGCTGCTGCTGCTGTTGAGCGGGGCTCACCTTGACCGTGGCCGCCCGCCCCCCACCGCAAGTTCTCCTCTCTCCCACTCCGGACAAGAAAGACAAGACAGGCGGACGGGAAACAACACGTGCATCCGGTAAAACCAACTGTTATTTAGAATGTCAGCCGCATTTATACTGCAAATTCCACCCAGTCGATCTCTTCCGTCCGTATCACGAACTGCCGATGTATTAAATCTTAACAACGTAGTCCCTCATCACTCGCTATACACTCACGCCCGAAATCCATCCCACACGGAGGAATCAACACCCGAGAGGCAAAGTCTATTTCATATTTACTATGCTCCCGGCCCGGAGTCGTCATTTGAGATGGCCCAGATCCGCCCCGGTATCTCATTTTTAACGACACGAGCCGGACGGATGTCGTCGCTCCCTCTTCCATTCAACAACCCAAAGTTTTATATCAGTTACGTACTTAATATATATGAAATAAAGAAATAAAAACTAATACTAGTGCTCAGTTCAACCGTACTATATATTTCGGCCAGACTGGAGTCACATGTTAGAGCGCAGGTCCACACAAAGAAAGAAAACGGAAATGGAGCTGAAGAAAACTAAGACGAGGAACGCCCGCCAAAAACAGAAGAACGTATCAGGAAATGAGCAGCAATAAAAAATAGCGAGAACCTGGAGGAACTGGAGTGTTTCAAGACACCTGGGAGTGGATACGGCGGGAGCTGGAACAATGAGAACTCCATTTAGCTATACGGTAAGGGTGAGGTGGGGCTTAGGTCCTGCCTGGGTGCACTGGAGTGTGTGTGGAAAGCACGTTCACTGTCTGTGAAGGGAAAGACTGGTATGTTTGCACGGTTTAGCACTCCCGACAATGTTGTGTGGGTGCGCCGTATAAGTTAATCAAGTAAAAGATATAGTATGAAGGAAGGTGGATGTGTTTAAAATGAAATGGCTTGGAAGGGGTGATCGAAGAAGATATGACACAGGGTTAGAGATATCGGTGTGGTGGTCAATGGGCTGACCCAGGGCATACGAAGCAGTCAGGGGAAATCATGGAGAGGTCTGCAGGGCTTGGCTGTGGGTAGGGGGCTCTGGGTGTTGGTGCATCATACATGACAGCTAGAGAGTGGACGTGAGCAAAGGAGGCCATTCTTTGTCTATTCTTGGCGCTACCTCGCTACGCTGGAAACGGAAAACAACCATGATATATATCAATATCATTCGAGCCAAAGGGAATGTGGAAACTAACCTTAATGTTTTGAGAAGAGTTAAAACAAAACTCTAACCCTGGGAGGCTGGAAAACATAAACACTGACAGACATGAATGTTAGTACAAGCAATAATAATAATAATAATAATAATGATAATAATAATAATAATAATAATAATAATAATAATATGAGACCTCCAGATTACGAAGCTACGTATTGCGACGTTGAGGACTTATGACATTTTAGAATTAGGGTAGAGCGTATCAACTTACAACACTGGGCTGCCACTTGCGACAGATTGTATATATATCTCTGGTTAAAATAATATCCTCATGTAATATAGTACATATATCTCTGGTTAAAATAATATCTTCATGTAATATAGTACATCACCACAATCTTACGTATGCGCGTACTTAACATGCATAACTTAATCATGCCATAAGTAAATATCATTCGATACTGTATCCCACTAGCTTGGAAAATACGTTCGTCTCTGTTCACCGTTACGCCCTCTTATTTGCCGCTTTCACACACACTGTAGGCGTTCCGGATACTCTTGCGATTGCGGGGCATAAGGCGGCCACTCCTGAGGTTATATCAAAGGTTGTTTATGAGGTCTGATGCCGGCCAGACTACTCGTGGCAAATCTGTGGATTTTCCTCACTCTATTACCTTCCTATTCTTAAAGCTGGTCTTTCAAACCATCGTCCGGAGAACCTGGGATATGGCAGCAACTGTCGAATCAGATGATTCGTGAGTGATCGAAGTCACCACTGCGCCCAGTCTCCCTCCCAGTAAACATCAGTCCACTCCATCAGCACCAACAGCCCTCATTACCATGTTCCACTACAGTACCATACCTTTTACGATGAGTTTCCACCGAAAATCGCGTCATTGACAGAGTGTGGTGCTATATTTGGCTGGAAAGCTGAGCTGTTTCTTTATAACATGGGTATCAATGGTTCGACTTGCGAGGGACTAAGAGTTGCGACAGGTGCCCGGGGAAACGTATCCCCGTCGTAAGATGAGGCCTCCTGGCCCGTCACCCCCAAGGGTAATTAATTAGTACCTTCGTGCGAGGTGTTCAAGGATGGTAGCAGCGTCGTCCTCAAGAGGTCAACCAGGTAGCGCAAAGTTTATATATCATTTCGATTCAAATATGGCAGAGGAACATAAGAGTAGCGGCCTTGGGAGCGCGCGTGTATAAACTTTCCCTGGTCCAAGGATGCCTCCACGCCGGACCCAGGCTTGTACCAACAAGAAAACATTACAGTGCACCTTTCAAGTCCTCACCACGCCTGAGCAGCGCCACTCACCTGCCATATAATGGCGTGCACAAGGTGCGGTGCAGAGCCAGCCGCAGCGCCACATCTGCCAAATGAGGGCGCGCGCAAAGGTGTGGTATTACAGAGCCAGTCATAGCATCACGCCTTCCATATACGGGCGTGCAAAAGGTGGTCTTTTCCCACATCACTCGAACTGTTCACTGTCCAAGTCGTCAATCTGTTTCAAAAACTTAAAATGTTGCGATCCGGTCATCCCTCACACTTCTCTCTTCCATGGTGGGCACATTTAAGGCCTCTAACCTCTCCCCCTGTAACTTAGCTCCTCTGCACCTTCTCTAATAGCTCTTGTGCTTCTTTAGCTGCGGTGACCAAACCTGAGAAGCATTTTCTAGTTTTGGCATGTGAAGGGCTTGCTGAATATTTCCTTATCTATGAACTTGAATGCAATTCTAATATTTGCTAACTGACGGCTGGTCTCCTTACCTACTCTCCTACTCTCCTAAGAGGGCACTGTATTGTACTGTACTGCAGACTCCCACATCCCACTTGCATTGTTTAAAAATCATTAGAGGAGAATCTGGTGCCAAAAGAGTGGAAGACATCAAATGTCGTGCCTATATTAAAAAAAAAAATTACAGTAAATTACACATCGGAATCTCTGATGAGCGTGGTGTGTAAAACGATGGAGAAGATAATAAGAAAAAGGAAATCTAGGAATACTTGCGAAGGAGGGACTAGATAAGTGAAAGGCAACATTGGCTCCACAAAAATGAGGTCATGCCTACCAAATCTTCAAGACTTTTAAGACAGAGTATCATGTTTCAGAGATGATGGTGCACGGGCGAATTGTGCGTGTTCTTGGATCGCCAAATGGCACCTGACGCATCAGACGTTGGGAGAGAAACTGTATTTAAAGGCACGACTCCTTCGGGATATGGAATAGACTCGAAGCGAGGAGAGGTCGCATGTCGGAGAAGCCAAACTAAAGTGGGTTGAGGCTACCGGTAGCGTGCCGCAAGGCTCACTCTTAGGGCCGCTATTATTCTTGTCCTACGTCAGTGGCTTACCAGGAGGCCTAGATCCATACCTCACCATGTTGCAGACGAGGCTAAGGTCATGGGCTAAAAATAAGGACTGAACCGGGATCGCATGAAGGTAAAGAGGGATTTAGATAGACGGAAAGGTGATGGAGTTTGACGCAAGCAAACGTAAGGTAAAGAAAATGAAACACAGGGAAAAAAAGGCATCCAAATGACTAAAAACAAGCTACAGTAACCCATGTGTGCAAGGGACTGAAGAGTCAATATAATACTCAACCTCTCACCAGTAGTCAACGTTGGGGGAGTTATTAAGGATCAAATTATCTGTTGGTTGATATCAACATCGCATTAGGTACTTGCATAAGGACATGTTCAATAAACTATTCAATTCTCATTATCTTAACCAAAATGTGCATCTAAAATTTGGTCACCATACTCAAACAAACATAAAGACATAAGAGACAGTGTAGAAGAGGGCAACAAAGATCGCCACTGTAACATGAGAGATGAGTTACGGGAACAGGTTTCAGGCTATACATTTGCCCACAGCTGAAAACAGAATGGAGGAAGACTTTACTACAAGGCTCAGTTTTGTGAATTAGACTAACAGTGTCAATAATGACAGTGAACAGTTTCCTGGCAGATGCAAAGAGAAAGTTAATGGCTGAAAAAAGTCTTAATTAGACAAGACATAAAGAAGCATCTCAGAAGTACTGGAAAATTGTGACTGCAGACATCGTACAGAAATTTAAGAGGTCGTATGGCAAAGCTGAAGAGATGAGGCCCCAAGAGTACAGAACTCTCTCCTCGTACTGCATGAAGAGGCAAGTACATATGAATCCAACTTTGTAACGAACTAAAGAACGATACAGAGGACAGAAGGACACTCCAAAAGTAGACCCAGTACCCTGGGAGTAAAGTCAACATACGGAAGCATAGCACAGCACAGGAGAGGCGGTAGTTGAGAGAGTCCAGGGTGAGGGGGGGCACAACCCAAATGCTCCGTGAACAAAGCTACAATGGGAAGAACGCTAGGAAGAGAAAATAGAAGATTATAAGGAAAATGAATGTAGAAAACGAGGCGCATTATGAAACAGACACAGAGCATGGACGGTGAATGCATGAAAAGCAAAAGCGTAGTTGTCAAACGGATCCACGAGGTCAGAGGTGGGTGAGATTTAGGCCCCGTGACATATCCGAACACTGGGTACGACCAAAGTGCGGGGCTGTGAAACAAGGAAAGTGAAGGTGGAAGAGATGCAGACTAGCCGTGATATTTCCGCTGAAAGGGGGTGCACATTCTCCCTACGGAAGAGTGGATGACAAAGGAGCGCAATAAGACAAAGGAATTAATACAGGCAAGTGAAACGGAAAGTTCTGTGGCTTTACAGTGATTAGACCAAAATAAAATGGTCCAATCGAGATAACGGGATAGATGTGACATGTCTGGTTAGAAAAATAAGAAATTCCCATAGGAAAAAAAATTCAAATGCAAAACTTTTGTTTAAAAGACAGATGAAGGCAGAGGTTAGCAAAGAGAAAGGGACAAATCTATGCCAAATCCTAAGCAGCAGCAGCAAGAGGAAGCTGGGTCCACCCATCACACGACACAGAAAACCTCAACATTCTCTCCCCTCCCCCTCTCCCCCTCCCTCTCTCCCTCTCTCTCTCTCTCTCTCCAACATGAACCCTATACTGCAGCTACACCCAAACACACACACATTCAAACACACCTACTTCTGGCATCAGGCATTTCCCTGGGGAGGGTGTGGACGCGCCCTCACCTGACGAGAAGGAAAGTAGATAATATCCCGTGTAGCTCGCGTAGTCCTGAGATGAGGCTGACATGACTAGCATCACAAACTACTACTTGTAATGCCGTCCCAGGTGTACCACCACCTCTCTCTCCAGCCTACATCACTACCTCCTTGCAAATGGCGTACCTGTGTATATTTACAAGCATATACCTGTATAACTTACGGTACAAACGGTACATCCCTGTACCTCCGTATATTCCGAACACAGGTTTCCCTGCTTGAGTATGACGGTGCCAACCCAAAGGCATGGTGCCCTGACTCATGACCTGACCCTTACCGGCAGGTCAGGTCAAAGGCCACACAGCCCATCATCATACCGAAGGGCTGTCCCGTAGTCGTGTTGAAGGGTCACATCGTCGTGTGTTTAGAGGAGTTTCAGGAGGCTGTCCCGGTGTCGGGTGCAGTGGCCCACATACCCACAATGCCTTTCACTGCCTGACTGGGACTGGGAGGGGCGTCGACAGTTACTCAATGAAGGCGATGCGACAGCGGCCACGTCTCGAGAACTGATGAGTCCAGACGAAGACACACCACATAATCTGATACGAGATAAGCATCAACTCTTTGGCCCAGTTGATCTACTGTCAATATTCTGGGAATGAAATATGACGGAAATCATCAATAAATCTGTACACTTCTCAGAGAGGGAATTACTAGCAAACAGACAACACGGCTTACGTGGTAAGGCATCCTGTCTTACGAACTCACAGAAATTTTGCAATGAGATGAGCAACACTGTGATGAAAACAGAGCATCTGACGTCATCTATTTGAGCTACAGAAAGGCCTTTGCTACAAAGCTTCGCATGAGAGACTGTTATGTACAATATTACTTCGTGGTATTGGCTCTGATACAAGACACTTTAGCAAACACTGGCTGGCTAACACATAACAATAAGAAGGAACGAGTGAATTCTTAAAGGTCATTTGTGGTGTACCGCAAGACTCCGTTCTGGGTCCAATTCACTTTATAATGCAATGAAAAAAAAAATTAATAATTAGACCTGATGATCAATGACTCTAAATTTGCCGGGGGAAAAAAATTCTTAAACAGACTGTCACATTGGTCAGAAAAAAAAAGGTAAAATAAGTTTACCGTAGATAAAATAAAGGGATGCATTAAAAAAAAAAATTCTAACTCGTTAATAAGAAATTATCTTCAGTAGGCCGTAAGGTTCTGGTCTCCTCAGTATCAAAAAAGAACAAGAGATACTTTACAGAATCCAGAAAAGTGGAACAAGATTAATATCTGCAAAAAGAATTAATGTATGGAAAGATTAGAGGAAGTGATCTCTTCTCTTTAAAGACGGGATGGCTTCGCACAGACTCAATAAACGATTTTAAGCGACTCAAAAACTTTTGATGATTACGATAACTTTTCTAATTACACAGGGATCTTCTAATTAAAAATTGTGAGATAAAACGCAGAGAATAAATATGTTTTACTCCAATGTGGTGAAATACTTGTTTAAATATAGTCCAGTGAACACTGAGATCAGCTTCCTGGAAATGTCATAAGAACTCGAAACCACCTGTTCATTCAGTGAGATTATATGATCATTAGAGAGAAATGAGGTGGTAATATCAGTTGCTTCATGTGGAAGCCTCAGTGCCAGCCAACGGTGTTGTGATGCCTGTGTGTTGGACGCGTCTCTAAGTACAGTAGTGAAGGGCAGAGAACACAAGGAGAAGAGGTTACGAGTGAGGCCGGCTACACCACCCTACAGCCAAGAGGCAAGATGGGGGGAGTAGGGCACCAAGCAGCCACATCCAGGCTGGTGCGGGAGCAGAAGCAGCAGCAGGAGACAGTAAGCAGTAGCAGGAGACAGTAGCAACAGACAGAAGCAGTTTTGAGACAGGAGGAGCAACAGCCCTGCTAGCCAGCTAGCGGTAGGCAGTGGGTCAGTGAAAGGGAAGCTGAGGAGCCAGTCTCCCAGCCTGACTGTCTGCTGCCACCACTCACCACCGCCGCCGCCACCTGCCTGCCTCACCTTGCCATGGCCCGGTACTGGGCCAGTCCCACCACCAGGATGGCGCACTGGGGACAGGATCCCGTGTCCTGTAGGACAGCCCAGGGTCCTTCCCCGGCCGCTTCAGCAGGAGAGCCCAGGATCCTTCCTTGGCCACTCCTGCAGGACAGCCCAAAGTCCTTCCATTGCTACTCCTGTAAGACAGCCCAGGGTCCATCCCTGGACGCTCCTGTAGGACAGCCTAAGGTCCTTCCCTGGCCACTCCTGTAGGACAGCCCAAAGTCCTTCCCTTGTCACTCCTGTGGGACAGCCCAGGGTCCTTCCCTAGCCACTCCAGCAGGAAAAACCCAGGTAACCATTCATCATGCCTTCCTTATTCAGAATTCAGCCGCTGAAAAGATGTCCATAGCAAAATCATCCCCATATACTGTACGGTAAATCTTCCCCCTCTCATCCTTCCCTTCAACAACTGAGCCGGAGGTGGATGGATGGGGAGGTGCCTTCCGCTTTGCTATCCTGTCTCTACCGACATCATCAGACCATCTGAACGGGTAACCTCGTTACGGCCCAACAAGCCTCGTGTTTCCCGTCATCTAACTCTTCTTCACGACCCCAATATTAACACACACACCAAAATATACCAGATAACACACACACACACACACACACACACACACACCACCTCGCACAGGCTGGCAAAAAATGAGGGACGTGGTTGCGTTATGGCACGAACTACAGAAATTAGGAGGGTCATATTACATAGGAGACTGACTGTCCCGTCACTACATTACACCAGAGGACCCGACACTGGCTGGGACAGGAGCAATGACCTAGCACCCCAGTCGGCCCGACACTAACAATAAACACAAGACGGATGACGTTAGCATGTGTCTGCTGGAACCTCTCACAGGAGTTCCAACAATGCACTCACCCTCACTCGACTGCCTACACTCCAACAATGTATTCACCCTCACTAGCCTGTCTCCACTCCAACAATGCACTCACCCTCACTAGCCTGTCTAAACGCCAACAATGTACTCACCCTCACTCGACTGCCTACACTCCAACAATGTACTCACCCTCACTAGCCTGTCTCCTCTCCAACAATGCATTCACCCTCACTATCGTGTCTACACGCCAAAAATGTACTCACCCTCAATACCCTGTCTACTCTACAACAATGTACTCACCCTCACTCGACTGCCTACACTCTACCAATGCACTCACCCTCACTAGCCTGTCTACACTCCAACAATGCACTCACCCTCACTCGCCTGCCTACACTATAACAATGAACTCACCCTCACTTGCCTGTCTACACTACAATAATTTACTCGTCCTCACTATCATGACTACACTCCACGTCGTATACAAAGTGTAGCCACACCAGGGTACGTCGAGATAAACTCACACACCAAGTTCAGTGACGGTGAAGATTTCATCTTTGAGTTATAGCTCGGACACGCAGACATACAGACAGACGAACTAAAATATTACTGTCCAGACCGTCTCTCTCTCTCTCTCTCTCTCTCTCTCTCCCCACCCCCAACGCCACATGGCTCTGACTGGGAAAGAATACATTAATACCACACACAAAAAGGCGACAGGCAAAAAAGGTACAACACGACAGACCGAGAACAGGCTCTCCCAGACACATGTGTACAAATACAATCTGTTCGTCTCTGTCTGTCTGTCTGTCTCTCTCTCTCTCTCTCTCTCTCTCTTTCTCTCTCAGGTAGGTGAGCGTGCGATGATAAAGAGAGCCATGGTCTTCAGGTTCTGACTGTGCTTTGAGGATGCCTTCTTCGTCTGCCGTTGAAATCCCCAGCAGGCATCGCTACCCTGCCTGACCCGTGCCTTCCTCTCTATACATACATACATACAAAACCAGGGTGGCAATATATATTTCCGCAGGTCTTACAGAATCGCATTCCTATAAACCAAATCTGGACATTCTAGCAAAATTAATTCTAAGTTTGTGATCACCGTTTCAAACATACAATGTGTTAATCGTATAACTAGATAATGCTACCAAATGCTGGTAACAATGATATGAATGATAAAACAAAACAAAAAAAAATGGAATTTTCAACTGAACAACTACAAATATGACGATAAGATATTCTGAATATGTGTAAAAAAGAGAATTTCTACCCTTAACATTTCTTCTGTTATGCCGAATCACTACTTAAGACGGAACAAACCATTGCCTTTCCACCTTCCCATCTTGGCCGGCGTGTGATCGGTGGAGTGCGATTGAAGACCAGGCTACCAAGCCTGTAACTACCATCCACTCAACACGCCGCTATTCCTGAGTACCCAGAGGACGCTCACTACGTACAAACACGGCCAAAAAAAAGTACTCAAGACGGCGGCTGCTACTGGCCACTCGTTGGCAAGAGGCGTGCGAGGCGCAAGTCGTCCGCCTTCTGTCAGCGCACAAGGGAGGTTGACGCTCACACCCGCACAAAATGAAACGAGGCTCTCGACGTGACGAGAGATCTCTTTCTCTCTTGGCTTTCTCTCAACCGGTCCGACACGCAGTGAAACAGTCCTATCAACATCCATAATTAATGAGAGCACAAATAAGGCAGCGGTAATGAGGTCGCCTTACTAAGTAATTCCGGAGTGCATTTCCTTCGCGAGATGTTTCCCAACACCACCATCACCACGGCGCCAGCTTCGTACAGTATGTGTAAGTCTTCCAGAGGTTAATTCGGAGATCTGATCACAAGTAGACCTTGACCAAGAATCGCACGCCTTGGTCGATTCACCGACCCAACCCACCAGGTCCAGGCCCAGTCCAGCCAGAGCTGTTGGGGGCAGAAGAAAAGACCTCCGATGCCAACACATACGGCAAACACGAATAACGCACTTCCAACACCCCTGGTCACGCCCACGCTTGGAGGGTTGTTACCCAACCTTTCGCCTTGACGATGGGCTGATGATAAATCACACCAAGTGCATTCTGGATCTGTGGTTTGGTATTCCACGCTGGTGTGCGGCTGGAGGACGTGAGGGCCGGCCGAAGAATACCAACACCTAACCACCTCACTGCACCCTGGCCAACAACAACAACCCCCCCTTGCACCATCTTCATTACCAAACCAACAGCTGCTCACACACACACTTACGAAATATACAACACACAAACAAGCGTATGATAATCATTCCCAAGGAGAGATCACAATTACAATGGGCTCATTAACCTACTCAACAACCCAGAAGCTTGTTCAAAAGGTGTAATTACCATACATTAACTGAGAAAGGAATCATAAGTATTAACGCCTAAGGCTTTAGTTTATATGGATTATAATTTGTAATTATTGGAGTGAAAGCAAAGCACTGTAAGCTGTGTAGTAATCTGTGACCCGAATGAAAGATTGTGTGTGTGTGTGTGTGTCTCAAGTGTGTGTCGAGCTCTCGTCAAGAAGTTGGCATATATTTGGCCCCTAGTTGCCCCACCACCTGGAGCCCCTTAAAGGAACAGTGTGTACCCCCTGAGCCAGATGGCACAAACCTTGACCACCACGGTACCACCTTTGGGCATGACGGCCTGGCTTTTGACCTGACCATTAAGAGTGGGGGTCAGAGGTCGAGCAATCATGATGGTCGAGAGTCGTTACAAGCGACGTTCTCGACGGTCGTCCCGTCACGCTCAAAAGGGTCGTATCGTCGATCTCAACGGGTATACACACACCTTCGTGCTCACGGGTCGTACCGTCGCACGGTCGTGGTGGAGCTGCAAATCCGTGAGGGACGACCCGACACGGGCAGGTATAAGAGGGCAGGTGTAAGGGGGCAGGTATAGAGGGTCAGGTGTAGAGGGGCAGGTGTGTCGAGCAAGGTGTTCGACTCGGGTGTGTACGTACCCTGGGAGCCAGCCAGGTCAACCTCTGACCAAGAACACTATTACTTTTCGCTGCCTGTAGCCTCGTGCATCCAGTAAAACCAGTTTGATCTGTACTCTTACAGTAAACTTGTTTAAGTTTTCCCTCGTGCAAGCACGCACGCACACACACACACACACACACACACATAACACACACACTTGGCCAAGATACTCTCCTCATACTCCCACTGAAGAAGTTGCCCAAAGAAAATGGAAAGTGATGAGGTCGTGTCTGGCGGCGCCAGGTGCTTACAACAGTGGATCAAAACGAGAGAATAAATTCCAGGTTTCGTTAAATCCGTCACTGACGGACTTCCGTGGGAGTATTTCACATCACCCTGGAATGCCACTGAAACATCCATCACCCGTACCCCAGTCCTTCTGAAACCGTTCCGCGTTCAGAGAACAGAGCAAGAGGCCGATCGTTCTCTATAGCGTCAGCAGTGCGTGCGTTCTCAACACTGTCAGCTGTGCGCGCGTTCTCACGAATGTCAGCAGCATGTGCGTTCCCAGGTGTGTCAGCAGTGTGCGCGTTCTCATCAGTGTCAGCAGTACACGCGTTCTCACTGTATATACTCATGTGAGACAACCTAACTTATATTCACTATATCTTAAGATAACCAGTCATGATAACATTGTCTACAGGGTGATTAACATGTCTCTAGGATGATGACATGTTTCCGAGGTGATGTCTCCATGATGATAACATGTCTCCGTGATGATAACATGTCTCCGTAATGATAACAATTGCCCGTGATAACACGTTTCCATGACGATAACATGTCTCCATGATGATAACCACGCCTCCTCAATTGTTTAATCAAAACTGTTTCATGAAGTGGATTAAAAAAAAAATCCCTAACGGAATGGTGTTGGGATTACGAGGACTGGTGCTGGGATTACGAGGACTGGTGATGGGATTTCAGGGACTGGTGATGGGATTTCAGAGACTGGTGTGGGGATTACAGGGACTGGTGATGGGATTTCAGAGACTGGTGTTGGGATTACAGGGACTGGTGTTGGGATTACAGGGACTGGAGTTGGGATTACAGGGACAGGTGTTGAGATTACAGGGACTGGCGTTAGGAATACAGGGACTGGTGCTGGGATTACAGGGACTGGCGATGGGATTACCAGGACTGGGGATGGGATTACAAGGATTGGTTTTGGGATTACAGGGAACTGGTACTGGAATGATATGGACTGGAGTTGGGATGACATGGACTCGTGTTGGAACTATAGGGACTGGAGTTGGGATTACAGGGACTGGTGATGGGATTACCAGGACTGGTGTTGGGATTACAGGGACTAGCGTTGGGATTACATGGACTGGTTCTGTGATGAAAGGAACTGGCGATGGGATTACGGAGACCTGCAACTCGATACGCATGAGGGGCAACCTGCGGTTAACCCCTCGAGCACGATGGTACAATAGCGAAGATGGCATGGCCTTTGACCCGACCCTTCAGGATCAGGTGAAAGAGTTGGCTACCTTATTAACCAAGGGTCGTACCGTCGTGCTCAAGGGTCGTACCGTCTTATTCCGGGGTCGTACCGTCCGTCTTCAAGGAGGGTAATAATTTGGATTTCCACGGTGTGGCGGTTACCGCTCCTGACCATGACGCATTCCCGGGCCACCAAGAGTCGAGCGCACTGGTTGGAATCCTGGTTGCGGCAGGCGGTCCACAGTCAAACCAGCTGTTCATCCATCCCTAGGGGTTGGTCGATAAAAATGGGTACCTGGTTCAGGCTAGAGTATATATATGTATATATATATATATATATATATATATATATATATATATATATATATATATATTTATCTTTTTTTTTTTAT
>JAYMFT010075328.1:0-14459 GCA_038088735.1 Panulirus argus
CATTCTACACTCAATCTCTCCTGATATTTCTTCACACAAGTCTCCTTTCGAAGCTCACTTACTCTCACCACTCTCTCCTCCACGACACCCTCTCTTTCTTTCATTCTTGTTCACCGTTTATCGCGTCAGCGAGGTAGAATCAGGAACACACGAAGAAAAGGTCATAGTCGCTAGCACCCATTTCTCATAAGAGATATTTATCTGTATTACATATCAGAGGGATTCTTTAAATTTCACTGCAAAGGAACTTTGCCATTAAAAGTTTTGAATGTTATCAAATCACTTGTGGGATGCATTACAGAAGTTTCCAGGCTTGTTCAATTTAAAAACTATGTGTCTGTATAACATCTAAACCAGATCTTTTATTCAATCCAGTTTGAACCTGGAATACACTGCGTTATCTTCTTATGTATGTCGTCCAGCCTAAGCGGATCTGAATGTCTACCTATTATCTCTCACTTCCAGGATGATCTTTACAGAAGCTTACGTCCAGATATACTATTTCTATATTGTAATTCTGTATGAGAAAACTGTTCTGGTAAATCAGTCAGACACGTGGAGTCTCTCTCATACTTTGAGAGACTGAGTCTCTCGAGAATGGGTGCGTCCCGACGGGAATGGTTACGTTCCCTCTCCTGCAAGTGACTAAGATCAAGAAATCTTTATGTGCTTCGAACCAGATATCAATTGTGGGATCATTCTTCATCGGGATTAACACGCTAGAGGGAAACACCATGCCAGATTGTCCCAGAGAATCCATCAAGTCTGTCTCTCTGTGATGGGGTAAACTAGACCAGTTCTCACAACAGCAAAATGATATATATCTACTGAGGTTCCTGTGAGCTACCTCAGCCGGGTTCTTACAGACCCCTGGTCAATATCCATCCTTGGCCAGAGATCTCAGGAGATCTGAGATCAACTGTTGAAGATGTTGGCAGATTCTCCAGGTCGTCTTCGCCCGAGCTGGGCCCTTCCTTGCCTTACGACGCTGTGTACTCAGCGTTTTGGAGAGTCATGTTCCTTCTAGCGGCTTATGAAGACGTTGGCTAATGACGCGCGTCCTGGACCAGCAGGAAGGGGGTTGAGGTGTCGCTTGGTCGGGTATGATTGATAGATAGTCTCCCGTGGTGGGTGACGCGGGAGCCAAGTTGTAGGTGTGTGGGCGATCGACGGAAGAATAGTCTGGAATGAATTAACGTCTGGCATGGGCGAGGGTATGAATGAGGTGAGGCATCTTGGGTTGGGATAGTTATATATGTATATATTGTCATTACTTCTTTGAAAACAGTTGAATAATCATGGAATGATCGATCATTACCTTACATCAACAAAGATACAAATCCTTTTTTTCTGACAGAGTAAACGCCAGCGTTTCACTGTTTCCTGGAATGATTTCAGGCTCGAGTGGAAAACAGTAATCCTCAGAGGATTAAATCTGAATCTCCTCTCATAATCCAGCACCATTTTCGTTCCGATCCCGGAAAACATGTATATATATGAATGTCCTTTTTTATTTTTTTCAATCTATCCAGAGTGAGCCATGTTTAACCCATATTATGAGTTCTTCTGTTATTTCACTTTCAACGTTAGAATGATATTCAGCGATAGTTTCCAATGTTTAGCAGAATGTACTAATGTTCGCAGAATATCATTGACGTTTAGGGAGAGTCGCTGCTGTTCAGTAGGATATGTTGATGTTCGCTTTGACTAAATGAAGCTAATGTTACATCAGAGTTATTGATGTTTAGTAATCCTAATTACTGGTTCGTCATATGAGGTGAATAGATACAGCCAGCTACAGCTTAGTTGTTCTGAGTTGTCGAAGTTCTTAAGTAACATATACTTAACCCAGTATCTCTCCTGCTCTGTTGCTGTACGTCTAACCCAGTATATCCCGTGCCATACTGGCATACGTTTAATCCAGTATCTCTCCTGCCATATTGTCATACACCTACTCCAGCATTTCTCCTGCCATATGACAATGGCATACGTCGCCACAGCTCAACGCTCCTTCCTGTCTGTCCGTCCACGAACAGAACTATGGTCGTTTCTCTGCACACCCGTTTGTGCCCGTAAACATGATTATGTCTCCGGCTATCCGTCTGTGGCCATAGTCCCCATTTCTGTCTGCCTGTCCGTGGACATAAACGTGTCCACATCTCTCACCGTTCGTCCTATGGCTTCTTGTGTGGGGAAGATCTCAACACTGAGCACCTGTTCAGGATACTGAGAGCCAGATCATCCTACACTGATGAGACCTGTGTGTGGTAGTTACACATACGCCATTGGCTTTCTCTCTCTCTCTCTCTCTCTCTCTCTCTCTCTCTCTCTCTCTCTCTCTCTCTCTCTCTCTCTCTCCCTCCTCCACTCTTTCCCTTATTCCCTTCATGATTTCCGATGGCCGTCGCAATCACATAAAAGAAACACAATCTGTTCCTGGATGGTTCTGTGTTGTCTTCTGGCCTGGACCCAACACTGGCACCCCGGGTGTGCTGGAAGGTTAAATTCACTTTACCCCAGAGCCGTGTCCAGACTTCCTGGATGAGCTGAGGTTACTGGAAAGGTACCGGAATCATCTAAAGGGGAAGAGATGTTGCTGGATAGAAAAGCAATCGCAATGTTATCTTGAAAATAGCGCTAAAAACTAAGTACATCTTTCTTTTTTCGTATCTGCAAAAGACTCTTTCAAAACATAAGAAATTCTTTCAGTTATTAGAATTCGTTAAAGCCAAAGGAAAACTCCTACATTCAGTGATAAAGGAAAATGTTCTGGTACAATTCTGCAGTCACAAAGCCTTATGGTATGGAAGCACAACACATCTTTCCGGAGGCATATAAGTCAAAGCCTTATTCTAGTGTTACCTGGAAGCATTATTATGAATGTACTTGGAATAATCAAACCACAACGTAGACCTTTACCAGGATGTGCAACATAGCCGCTGACTACAGTCATCCTCGCCGTTTATAGCTGGTTATGTCTTATCAAAGTTAACACATCAACATAGCTAAATTCTATAGGGTAAGTTATCTTTGATAAACATATGATGTTTCACACAATCTAAGGGAATTATGGTCAAAATGCATAACCAGATAATATAAGCTTCCAGTCATGCCTTCAGCCCAGCTCATTAACTTAAGAAGTGCCAAGCAAGCCTGGACCAGGCCGCCAGCTTCCGCTGGCAACATTCCCTCAATACGTCAAGGAAACTGCAACAATTTGGTTCCGATATCCAGCGCTGTTGCCGCCTGCCCTTGGCAATGGCCGTTCCTGTGCGTCTGTCATCCAGGCGTCATTGCAATTCTCATTTATTGAAATGAAATTCTTGTGTGGACATTTTTATTAATGGGTAAATGGAATCTGATCCAGCGTTGGAGTTTCTGAACTAGGGTTATTAAGCGTTTGATTCAGCGTTAAACAATATTAATATTTCTTGAATATTATCTCATATTTCAGGGATGCCATCAAGCAGGAATATTCAAATACCCAGAAACGCTTTAGAGTAATTGGTAAGTCGTTTGCGGCAGGATCGAGTCTGCCAGCAGATATAGGAAGCTGTTACTGATGACGTCAGTTTGATTTGCGATTAGACCTGAAATTCTGGAAATGGATCCCGCTGAGGCGCGTCCCGCTGGACCCAGATCCATGTGAACTTTTACGCTATGATGGATGAAGCAGATCTCTCGCGAAATTCTCCTGTAGAAGACCCTTGCTCTCTGTCTCCAGTGGAAGACACTTGCTCTCTTGCCCCTCCATTGGAAGACACTGGCTCTCTGCCCCTCCAGTGGAAGATACTGGCTCTTTATTCCTCCAGTGGAAGACACTGGCTCCCTGTCTTCAGTGGAAGGCACTTGCTCTCTGCCTCTTCACTGGAAGGCGCTGGTTCTCTGCCTCTAGTGGAAGACACTGACTCTCTGCCTCCAGTGGAAGACATTGGCTCTCTCCCTCTAGTGGGAGACACTGGCTCTCTGCCTCTAGTGGGAGACACTGGCTCTCTTCCCCTCCAGTGGAAGACACTGGCTCCCTTCCCTCCAGTCGGAGACACTGGCTCTCTGCCAAGAGAAAGAAAATACCGATCACGATTTCGTTAAGGTCTTGCTGTCCCTCCTGGAACGCCGTCGTCACAAGACAGGTTTTCCGATTTTCCCCTTACCGAAATGCGTCCACGATTCGTCCTCGTAATTCTCCCGGGGTCACAGTGTGATAGGATCCCCAGATTACGCCTCAGATCTTTTCATTTATAGCTGTCGATTGAGATATTACGGTTTCCACGGAACACGAGTTGGGCGAAAATGTTTGGCGTCGGATCTGGTTTTCAAGGCTGTAAGATGATCGTGAAATGCCTTACCAATATAAAGACAGTTTCTCTTCTTAAGTCAACGAATATACCAACTGTGGTAGATCTTTAGATTCAACTCATCAATTTGCAAATAGAATACAAAGATTTTGAAACTATCCGTATAAATGATACACTCGACTCAACACTTGCAGGATTAGCGATCATAGATTACATGGAAGCTGAAATAGTGAGGATGACACATATTGGGTTAGTTTCCACCGATACTTGAATACCACAAGTTTTCCTACACAGTAACGTATGCTTGTGCTGTATACGTGACCAAGTCAACGCTTAACAACAGTACCAATAGTAACAAGTTATTGAACAAGCGTACAGTTCATATGCATCACTGGGAGTGCAGATATGATCACAGATACATCATTATGAACAAATATGAGGACCTGTTAATACCAGAGAATGTTCAGTAACATTAACTGGTAAGAATTTGGAACTACTGAATAGGAGAGACAGAGAACCAGACCCATAAATCCCACGAGACCCGCAGAAAAACAAAAGCTCGGCTTCCTACAGTAGCCCCGCAAATCCCTTTTATACCAAACATGGAATTTAGTAAAGGCTCAGCACATAATCGGATTTTAGGATGGCCAGACCTGGTACCTGGAGCCAACTTAGGACCTGTTGGTCTGCGGGTTCAGGCATCGTACCGTACCTGAGGCCATTGGAGACCTGTTGATTTACAGGTCAAGCACCAGACTCCACTTGAGGCCAATGGGGACCTGTTGATCAACAGGTCAAGTCAACAGCACGAGAGGTATCCGTTTCTTAGTACAGGAACTTCCCTAGTGTAGTGGGTAGCGTGGCTTGGCAGGAATCTCTCTCTGTCTCTCTCTCCCTCTCTCTCTCTCCCTCTCCCTCTCCCCCCCCCTCTCTCTCTCTCTCTCTCTCTCTCTCTCTCTCTCTCTCTCTCTCTCTCTTCATTGAAACACCTGTCCAATCCCTGTCGTGGATCTAGGTGTCTAAAGACGTCCCCTTGAAGGCTTGATTTATACCTTTCGAACTTTACAACAAAGAAGTGTTGAGGTACATTTTTTTGTACTCAGTCTGTCTCACACTCCAAGGAATACTATTCTTATTAGCATACAATGCACCACACTGCAGACTCTGACGTTCCATCCCATTGTTACTGGTGTAGCAGTGATCGCTCTTGCCAGGTTATGGTTAACTCCGAGGTAAGAGAAGGTTACTCAGGATCAGGGGTTCTGGTGGTATATGGTCTGTCTCTCTCTTGTCGCGGACCATCTCTGATGATGAATGGAGAGATATGCAAGCATGTGTTAATGGTGTCCACCTGAGGGATGGTATGAGCATTATGAGGGAGGGTGTAGATGGAATGTGTTGATGGTGTGAGAGTATATGTTGTGGGAAGGCTAGGTACTGTTTAGGGCGATGTAGAAATGTTTGGGTAGTGATGAGGGTGATGGCGTGGATGTACTAGACACCAATTGCGCTAACGCTGTTGGAGCAGAAGGTATATAAATGGAAAGTGTATATGATGATGATTGGTGAGAAACATGGAAACAGTGCGTTGAAGATGATGATGTATATTGGATATACACGTTGTATTGTCATTAATGATGTGGAAAGGAACAGATAGCGTTTGAGAGGGACCATAGCTTCAGGGTTATAGATAGGTATCCCTGAACAAGAAGATTCCTAGGTTGATAAACAAATTTTATGAGAGACGACTAAAACAGTCACTTAAATTCCCTTAGCTTGGGAAAGAGAAGATTAAGAGGTGATCTAAAACATATATTCAAAATTGTAAAAGGCTTCAGTAATTTCGATGTAACAAGCTACTTTAAGCTATATATGTCCTATATCATTCATGGTAATGGATACAAACTTGTTGACAAACGTTTTACTTCTAATGAAACGAACCACTTAAACTGTAACAAAATTATTAAAGCAGAGTTGCTGAAAATTTTGGCTGACTGGCCGTAATGACAGGGAAGTGATTAATGGTCAAGCCTCTGAAAGGTTAGACGTAACAAGTGGTGTGCCACGGGGATCAGTCTTGGGACCGGTACTCTTTCTAATATGTATTGATGATACTGATAATGGCCTGCATTGCAAGATCTCTAAATTTGCGGACGATACAAAGTTGGGAAATAAATCTGCAACAGATACTGAACGCATGAAGCTTTAAACTGACACAGGTAAACTAATGGACTGGGGCAACAGGTGGCAAAACGGTCATCCATACTTCGGATCAGAAATGTTGATAAAAGTTATAAGTATCAGTGAACATTAGTAATTTCATTTTCTAAAGCAGCGTCCTGCTTACTTTCTGGATAACCCAACTTATCTCATCGTCTCCATTACCTCTATCCTTAAATTGAATAATATCCCGAACTCGTCTGCAACTCCGAAGAAAGGCCTGAGGAACAACATAATAATCTATCTTACCTACTGTCAGTAGAGACGGTGCACTGGGCGGGATCCATGCCATCTCTAGCTGCGGGTCTTGGCCAACAGCTGCGGTTTTCGAAAGATATCATCCAAAATTAAGACGATGATCTTTCGCGTTAAAGAATGATACACTATCATTTGCGTCTCCTCTTAATGGTGCAACGATCGAGTTAATCATAACGAGTTTTTCTCTAGAGGAATTCCTGGGAAAAGAATAAACACGATTTAGCTATCATGTTCAGCACAGTCAAAGGTGTCGTCCGTGGAGGCATTCCTGGGAAAAGAAGAAACACGGTAAAACGATCGTGTTCAGCATAACTAATGGCTTCTTGTCCCGGCAGGTACACCTTGTTCTCAAAGACCAATGTCCACACAATTTCTAACATAATATCGTGTTTCAAAGATCTTCATATACCCTTTGTCAATGCTGAATGCCATCATTTAAACGTTATCATGACAGCAGAGTTTTTCATGAGTAACGTGGGATTTTTATTGGTATCGAAAGCATAAACGTATTAGAAATCTAAAGTAGAAATGAAAACGTTTCATCAATACTTTTCCAATGGAATTATATTTCTCCTGGAGAGGCAGTTCCAGGAAACTGGTTGGATTTGCTGGCAGGAAAATTGTGAGGGAGATATTCTAAACGTCTTTGTGATGCCAGGAATAGCTCTGAGAGGATTTTATGTTTTGGAGGCTATTTTGTTGCAACATATTGTGAATTGGGAAAGGTACTGGTAATAGCATGGACAAAGGAAGGCACTGGTGGTTATATGGACTGGGAGTGAGTTCAGCAATGGCAAGAACTGGGGAAGATATCGCAATACTTTTGAACTGTAAAAGAATTAGCTCATCCCATGTAGTGTCAGGAAATTGCCAGCAGTGTGCAATGAAAGGGACAGGACTAGTACTGGGAGAAAGGAAGAAATATTTAGATAATTGTAAACAGGGTGAGATGTCCTTACTGCGAACTGGGTGAAGAGTTGGCCATATTTCTAGCCCAGAGTCATCGCGTCAGTCATTCTGTACTTGGAGAAATGTTTATGTGACTCTGAAACATAGGAAGAGTTAATAATAGCGTGACTAATAGGAGGATTGGCGATACTTATGAGGGCATGAACTGGCAAAAGAGGTAGGTATAATGGTGACGAAGCAAACAGGAACAAGGGTCAGGCATACTCTAAACTGACCTGAATTTCAGTGAGATGGAAAAGACGTTTTCAATGATTTTAAGTGGACGACTTACTGGGAATTATGTGGAATAGTTAATGTCAACGGACTGAACCAGCGCATATGAAGTAGCTGGGGTAAACTACGGTAAGGTCTGTGAGGCCTGGTCGTGGACAGGGGGTCTGCGGTTTCGGTACATTATACATGACAGCTAGAGAATGGATGTGAGCCACTGAGGATTTTTCTTCGTCTGTTCCTGGCTCTACCTCGCTAACGCGAGAAACTGCGAACAAGCTTGAAAAAAGACATAATATAATATCATACCGTGTACTGAGAGAGATGTTTGAGGAAATGGAAATCTAAAAGAGGACTAAGCAATGCTGTGAACCAGAAGAAATGTTATTCATGTTAAGAACTCAGTTAAGCGTCTTCGATACATTTAACGTTGGGGCGATAGAAAGTATCTGAGATATTCAAGGTACAGGCGATGTAAACAATACGAACTGTCGATGCTAATGATAAAGTAAACCTGGAGAAGAGTTACCAAAGATGTAAATCAATGCTTCCAGTTAGCTTTGCTGTTGAACAGCTGGATTTCTGAGTCGTGCTCTGAACTTAGAAGAAGTTCTGGTGGTGATATGAGCTGGAAAGAATGCCGTCGGTACCATGAACTATGGAACATATTGGCATGACTTTGAATTGGGAGAAATGTCGGTTAGATTATGGAATGGGTCAAATGTTGGTGATACTCTGAACGGGAAAGATTATACCATGAGATGAGGTATATTAGCATAGTGATGATATTGAGTTCCGGATAATCGCGCAGAAGTTCTAGTTATACCGGCAACTGAGCAAGATGTCTGAGATAGTGTAAAGTGGAGAAGATTTGGGAGGTAATGTTAACTAGGAAAGCTTTTTGGAGACAACGCGAACTGGAAGAGATTTCTGAGGCGGTGAGAAGTGAGAGAGATTTTGGAGTTTGCGTTAACTCGGAGAGATTTTGGAGACAGTGCAAATAGGGAGAGACGATAACGCTCTGAAGTGAGGAGGACATTACTGATTCTGGTCTCTGTGTGAGAGATATTGATAGCATTCTTAATTTCTAGACTATGTAGATGTTTAGATCTATGTAAAGACAAGGGAAAAAGACTTCATAACTGTGAACCAGGCAAACCAATGTAATGTTCCATGTGATTCCCTTTAAGATAAAACCTCTGCTGTTATTTGACAGCGTCATGCCTTTAGGCCAGGGTTGTAGGCTTTAAGTTGTTACATATTTCTATACATGTGAAGAAAATTCATGACGTGTTCTCTTGGGATGTTGCGTCAGGAATAAGAAAAGAAATGGGTATTTATTCTGTGTGTGTGTGTGTGTGTGTGTGTGTGTGTGTGTGTGTGTGTGTGTGTGTGTGTGTTGTTATTTCTTTGTTTCTATGCGTGTGCATGTACGTATAATAGTGTTATGTACGTGTATAAACTGGCTGTGTATAGTTACAGTGACCGAGTGAGTTGTTCTGTATCTGTATAGCTAAGAAAGTATATGTATACGAATAGAGGTGTATTCCTGCACCTCCTGGTATAATGTAAGCTAAATCTTGTACATCTACACGTCTGATAACGTGTGTACCTAAGGGGGCACCAGGTAATTAAGCCAGTAAAGATCATCCTCGGTTAAAATCATGTCACTTTTCCCTCAGCGATGAGGCTCCCAAGTTGAGGGGGGAAAAAAGAGAGGGAGAGAGAGAGGGTTAAAGAAAAAAAAGGAAGCTTAATGAAAAAGAAATTGGAGGTTTTTTGAATGGCGATAGTAAACACTGGGGTCTTTGAGTTCAAGGAGGATGTGGTGTGTGCTAAAGAGAGAGAGAGAGAGAGAGAGAAGAGAGAGAGGTTTGTTATTACCTATGTGTTATCACTTAATTATGCTTGAGAGACGTGAGCAAATGCGTATACTGCCCCCACCTTTCAAGACACATACAACGATCAAGTCTCGTGTATATACATATACACACCTCTTAAACTTTCTCCATTGTCATACAACTTTTTGAAATACTGACTTCAGTCAGCAACAGCAGCAATCACTTACTGATTTGTCCATAGCCCAGATAATATAAAAGTATTTATTTCCGTCCTTTCCAAGTGTTTCTCGCATGATTTCTTGCGAAGAATAATTCCCCGTCTGCATGTCAAATGGTTTAGAAACCAGAAGTTTGTGGTCAAATCGCCCCTCACTCTTCTCTCTTCCATGACTATTCATAACCTATTGATCTCTTCCTGTAACTCACATGTCTTATCTCACTACCCGTTTTTGTTGCCTTCATATTGACTTTCTCGGTTTTGCTTTATATGTTTCTCTAAGTAAAGTGACCAAGCTTCAGACCCACGTTTTAGGTCTGCCAGAAGTTATTGATAATCTGATTAATCATTTCAAGCAAAGTTTGATGTAGTTTTACACCAGCTGCATGATAATCATTTCGGGGTCCTTCATTTTGTCCCATCTTTGTCATTTTATATTCAATTGGGTTGAACTTAATCTGCCACACCAACTGTGTGGCTTTCCCACGTTCCTTTAGTAAGTTGGTGCAACCATCATCATCACTTCTCTCATGACCTCTGTGTCATTCGGAAACATATTCAGGGTGTATATCCAGTCCTTCTGGCTAGTCATTTACAAAGATCACTTAGTGTCGCCGCCCCACCAGCCAAAACTATTTTGAGAGGGGCTTCTCTGATATATGTTCTCTGTTTCCCGTCCACTGAGAAAATTTTCTATCCGCTGAATAGATTTTCTCTTTATTCCTCCCTGAAAAACCTCAGCTTCTTTTCCAGCCTTGTAAATGAGACAGCGTCAGATTCATTCAGTAGTCTAGAAAAAAAAAAAACATACCCTACTCATCCATCTCTCTTATCTCAAACAGAGCTCACGCTGTTACATGAGGTCTGGAAGATGGGTTACACATGAGCTCTACTCTGAAACCGCGTCGCCTCTCAGGCAGGTTGCTTCCCCTTTATAAGTAATCGGTCATTTGCATCAGCCATATATATTTTTCCCCGGGTGAAAGGATTCAGAAATACTGGTTTGCACTGCAGCACAGAATCCTTGACCTCCTCTCTTGATTACAGGAGGTTTACCGCGTCACTTCTTCTTCGCTCGTCTGGCACTACATTCCCTCTCAAAGATTTTAATTAAACCATTCCCAGCGACGTGTCAAGTGTTTCTCCACGCTCCTTTGGGTAAATATGGAAAGACTTGAACAGGACCATAAGCCTTATCTAAACCAAGATCGTTCAATAGTCTACTTCTGTCTTTTCTAGGAACTTCGATGGATTTCAAATCTTCTTCCCTCATCCCATCTCCGATGTGTCAATACACCTCTGATATCATCTTTTAATGTTTCGCATCTCCTTTCCGCCTACTCAAACAACGCTTCCTTTTGAACCCTTCGTTCTGATTAGCTGATTAGCTGGTCTTTAATCAACAGTTTACTCACCATAGATTTATGAGATAACTGTACGTAGATCATCACCTGTCATGTCCGCGGTAAATTTTTCAAAGACTCTCTGCTCTTCCTTCCTAATCTTGTTATGGGTATTTCTCGCCCTCTCATACGTTGCTGGTAGATTGTTGAACTGCTTATGTTAATTCCTATAGGACCTCTCTCTTTTCTTTTACATTTTGTCTTATTCTTTTAAACGAAATATCTCCTTTTTCTCCAGCTTTCTTTCTCTACTAACTACTAAGGTTTCCAATCCACTAACGTCGCTTCATTATAGATTAAACAGAGGACTCCTTAACGACGTTCTATGCTCTTACAATAGAAACTCAGTTCCTCAGTTTATGTTCTCATAGACATGACTTAGCTGCGTGCAGTTACTACAACCTTATCTTCTCTCTGAGTCCGGTTTCCTTTCACAAGGAATATATGACCACTTTTTCCAAGTGGTGTTAAGTCCTGCCTGATATAACCAGTGTCCATGCTGTCATTCATCGACCTGAGATCTAGTAATACGGTGTATCAGCCCCTCTGATTCTATCTAGTGTGCTTAGTTGCGTGATGACACTGGAAATGTTACCGTACATAATGTAAGGACTTATGTCTTCATGACGTCCTGAATCTTCACGATATCTTAAATATTCCCAGTCCATTTCTTACTATTCCAAATCCCTCAATATTAGAATTCTACTATCGTTCAGGAGAGGGTGTCTTGGCCACTTGCTGTATCACCCAACGGTGATACCAGCGGGAGAGACGTTAATGTACTTCCGTCGAGCAGGTGTTCCCATCAGGTCTTCAATTATAAGGATGAAGAAACACAGGGAATCCATCTTTGTGCACTGTGGGACTCCACAGGTAGGGACTTGGAAGGTGGAAATGAACCCTTGAGAGCTCCCAGCTGTATGTGTGTGTGTGTGTGTGTGTGTGTGTGTGTGTGTGTGTGTGTTTGTGTGAGTCTTGTTATCTATAGACCATCTTGCCTACCTCTCTTTTACGCTTTTATTTGTGCGCTATTTTGTGTCATACTGCTTTATATTTATACATATGCAAAGATGTTTGCTTGAATGCGAGTCTGAACTCTTTTGTGATGTTGGGGAAAGGTTGTGTGTGTACAAACATCAAAGGATGTATGTAGGTGGCTCATATAATCAACCATCTTGAGGATGTATTCATTAGATACAAACATCTAAGGAAGTGTAACCGACTCATGTAATTAAGTACCTAATGGCGTATGTAGCTGACTCACGCAATCAAGCCGCTAAGGATGTATGTAGCTGACTCACGTAATTAAGATGCCAAACACTGACGGTTCCAACTTTGTGGAACGTTTGTAAACACTCCAGTCCTCAGGCTGATGAGGAAGGCCAGAGGAAAAAGCAGAAAGTGTACTGAGGGAAAAAGAGCTGGGGAAAAGAGAAATGATGATGGCAAACACTCTGGTCAGTGGGATTGAAGACTCAAGGGGTTTGGGGGGAGAGAGAGAGAGAGAGAGAGAGAGAGAGAGAGAGAGAGAGAGAGAAAGAGAGAGAGAGAGAAAGAGAGAGAGAGGGAGACTTCCAAGCCATTTATCAGTCCAGAAATATTTCCAGGTAGCCAAATACAGACATCACAGTTCCATCAGCAGAAAGTTGGACAATATAGTCACATATTAGGTGAAAACCTCGTACATCCTCTAAACATAAGGCACTTCACATACAACCCACTGGAAAAGATGAATGGAAAATGGTGTTATATACACCACACAGTGAAAGACACAGCTGTATATTGCGAGACAACAGCGTATCGAGCACTCGTGGAATACTGGGCTTGGGTAAGGTGCACTCAAAGGAAGAGATAAAATTCTGGAACAGAAAGAGGAAAGAGAGAGCCAGGTTGTCTGCAACATGAGGGTGGAAGAGGGAAGGAACGAGCACAGTGTTCGGTCCCAGGGAGTCCATTACGTGTCAGGCCAGAGAGTAAGAGTGGCTTTCCAGGTAGCAGCACCACTGGTGCTCCCCACCACCTCCCGGGCTGCAGCACCGCTTGTGCTCCCCACCACCAACCAGGCAGCAGCACCACTAGTGTTCGCGTCTCACGTATTATTATGTTTATGCCTACCTATCTTACACGTACTTCTACCGACTTACAAATACTTACACTTATCTCCCTTCATTAATAACTAATCCAGAGACTGTAACTAAATAGATACTCACACAGTGCATTAGTTAGGCGTTGTGTGCCATATTGTTTACTATCTGAAATACATATATACGCTCTTACTAAAGGTACACGTCTGATCTCTCTTCAAAGCAGTCATCGCCAGAGAATATATAAGGCCACATATTCAGATACATATAGTAGATGTTTATCTTTCATGTTGTTCAAACTGCGAGCTCCAACTGCAAAAAGGATGTATAGCAATCGAGGACATGACACAATATATACTGAAGACAAATGGAAGTGTCATCATTACTGGAAAAATTACATTCCAGTGTAAGTTTTCTGAGTTGTCTTCAGGAACCAAGACGCCAGTCAAGATAACAGTGGCAGACGGAAAATCCAGTTGATGTTAGTGTGTAAACCTGCAATACATTTAATGAATACAAAGGAAAATTCTTACGGATGAGAAAATCACTACGAGACGCTTGACTAACCAAGAAGGTCTAACTCGGTCCATCAGGTAAATTCTGCTAACCATAATGTGTACCAGAACGACTGGATGACTCAGTATTCACAAGAGGGCTATGTCTAAAGCTTTGTCAGGGTCACTGCTTCTTCTTCGATCCGTTCATATGACCCACAGTTTTATCACGGCTTTGACAGGGTGGTTGGCAGGGCTCTTGCCGGGGATGGCATGGGAACCATCAAACCATCTTGGTCCACAGTGAGGAGTCATAAGGTAGACGACCATACCCTCTCTCCTCTGCAGCCTCTCTAGGCGCTTGCTGACACGCTTGTTGACGGGGGCTTGATATTCTTCTCTCGAGCTCAAGGACCTCTCCCTCCCTCCCTCCCTCTCTCTCTCTCTCTCTCTCTCTCTCTCTCTCTC
>JAYMFT010075339.1:0-14459 GCA_038088735.1 Panulirus argus
GGAGTATATATATATATATATATATATATATATATATATATATACACTTCTAAACTAGGCACCCATTTTATCTATCAACCCCCTAGGGGAGGATGAACAGCTGTGTTGACTGTGGACCGGTTGCCGCGACCAGGATTCGAACTTATGCGCGGACTCAGACGGTAGCTCGGGTGTCCGGTTGGTGAGGAAGGGAGGCATCCCCCCGCCCGCACCAGCCAGCCAGCCAGCCCGCCCTGCGTCACCCTCGCCACCTGACTGACTGCTGCCCTCCCGCCCACCTGCCTGAGTCAGTTGCAGTTTTTGTCATGTGCGACATTATCCAGCGAGTGGCTGGGTGGGTGGGTGGGCGAGGCAGGAGTGCGGGAGCGGCGGCAGTAGACACGCTCCGCTCCGCCAGTATCCACGTCTCAATCACCACTCACCTATAAAAGTGAGTTATGGCTTTGGACTTGGTTTGGCGTGCAGGCTGAAGGCCCTGATGCGAGGACTGGTGAAGGAGGGACAAGTAGATTGTCTTACTTAAACTTCTAGTCAGAAGGGACTGAGGAACACACACGGTAGTCGACTTTGACAGGACACATCTGGTAAACTTTTGATGTGACACACTGTCCCTGGAACGTTCTTGGGAGGCGTGTTATGTTACCCTTGGGAGGCGTGTTATGTTACCCTTGGGAGGCGTGTTATTTCATTCTTGGGAGGCGTGTTATGTTACCCTTAGGAGGCGTGTTATGTTACCCTTGGGAGGCGTGTTATGTTACCCTTAGGAGGCGTGTTATGCTACCCTTAGGAGCCGTGTTATTTCATCCTTGGGAGGCGTGTTGTGTTACCTTTACGAGGTTTGTTATGTTACCCTAGAGAGGCATGTTGTGTTACCATTAGGAAACTTCTTGTGTTACAGTTGAGAGGCATGTTACACGTATGTTGTCCTCGGGAGCCATGTTATGTGACACTTAGGAGGCGTGTTGTGTTACCCTCGGAAGGCGTTTGAATTTGTTACGATTCATTAACTGTTGAAACTGGAAGGTTCATGATTGTCAGAAGAGTTGCTTCGCAGTCAGTTTTCTGCAGCTTTTGCACGGTCTCTCTCATATGTTGCTCCATCCCTCTGTGCTTCATGTCACCCTCTTCAGCTTTTGTTGCGTAGTTATCTTGTGCGCAATGTCCGTGTACACACCAGCAGCCAAGAGCATGATAAGAAGGAGCATCTGTTCGTAACCTTCCCTGGGGAGGCGAGGTGCGCGCCTGGACTCCCTTTGCCGCTGGCCTTCCGTGCGTCATGTTGCACTCGTCATATAACGTCCTTGTTTACACCGCTGAAGGTGACCACAGTGGTCTGCCGGCTCGTCTGTCCAGCTGCGACAGATCCGCGTCGTGCGACACTTAGCTGGTGTCTGGTTCCTACCAGGGAGGTATTTTATAGCCCGGGACAAGTTTACGCTCGACGAGAAATCGAAATGAATTTGGTATTTCCTCATATAAATACAGTTGCAGAACCCTGGTGGAAGCTCAGGCGAGCCCTGAGTATTGGCAGACTTCGTAACCCCACCAGTAAGCAGAAGCCAGCCTACAATGGAGGTGAAATAACTGCAAGAAATTGAGTGTGAAAAAAAAAAAGATATGCGTATGTTTACGGAAGGAGTGATTTTTATAATATTGCAACATTTTTCCAAAAACACTTGGAACTTGGAAAACCTTTGAATTGCAAAAACTGCTGAAACCTCGTAGGCCTTCGACTTCAAGTGCTGTCGCGTATCTGATAGTCCTATGAGTTTTTTGAGCTTCTGAACCTTCTCTGTCTCTTCATTTTCAGAAACTGCGAATCTCACAGCCCGTTGACTTTTAAGAGCCTCTGGAACCTGAGTCCCGTTTTATTCCGAGCAGCCTCTGGTATTTGACAGTCGTTTTGATTTCCTGCATCTGTTGGAAGAGGCAGGTTGTAATTACAGACCTTGAAAAATTATTGGAACTTAACATGCTGCGATGGATCCCGGCAATGCATGCACCTGGCACTTTTGAAGATTCGAGCCACACCTGAAACGTGGCCTTCATGGAAATTATTGTAATTCTTCTTCGAACCTGGCAAACGTAAGGGTATTTAACCTTCGTAATCTGATGATGACCTGAAGGAGAATTTAGAGCTTCTGAATTCCACCAAAGGCTTCTGAAACTTTTGAAACGATACATTGCCAATATAGATTTCACTGGATCGGTATCATAACGTCTAAAATATCTTAAGAATTATTTATTGTCGTACCTTTGTTCCACGGGTTTACCTTAAATCTTTCGTTGCTTTTGTAGCTGTTCATTAGCTCATCATCATATCCACACTCGTGAAGCTCTGCCTTTTAACGTTTTCTTGGAGCTCCAGCGTTCATTGGAACAGAAATGATGTTTTTGTGCCCATTATTTTCCAAAACAGTCTCTGTGTGACAGCATTTCTTGTAAATCGTAAATCCGTCAGAATGTTTCAGTATTCCTTAGGGCGGTAGATTAATGCCACGACTTTCCTTGGGAGGGTACCTTAATGCCACGACATTCCTCTGGATGGCACATTAATATTTCATCATTCCTTGGGACGGAATCGTAATACCTGAGCATCGTTTGGACGTTGCCATAATGCCTTTACATTCTTTATGACGGAAACTTAATGCCCGAGCGTTTCTGTGCAAGGTATCGCTTAATGCCTCAGCATCGGCTATATTTGGCTCGGTATCGTAATGTCACCTGTTTTCCTCGGGACGGTGACATGACGCCACGACATTCATTGGTAAAAAAAAAAAAAAAATACTGCTCCAACAGCCCTTAAAGCGGTGCTTGGAACGATACGTCAGTGCCTTGCGACGGTACCTTACTGCTTCAGCATTCCTTAGTGCGATACCTTGCTGCCTCGTCATTCCTAAGGACGATACCCGAGTGACTCAGCATTCCACAGGACACTGTACTTTCGTGACTCATCAGGTGATGGCGGGTTACCTTTTGTGCCACGCTCTTCCTCGGAACTTTGTGCTGTGGTTGTCAAGTACTTCTTGAAAGGACACCTCAAGTACAACAACACTCCTTGGAGCAGATTCCATGCTGTTCTTTAAGGTCCTGAGTGTCAAGGTATTTCTTATTGGGTAACTTTGTAATGTACTTATTTTTTCCCGCTGTTATTGTAGTTCCTCAAGATTCCTCGAAGTGTTACCTGATTTTTCTGTTTTTGCTCGTAAAAGTAACTCTAGTATCACAATATTCCTTGGATGGGAAGGGTAAAGTGCCTCTTTGAGCGATCCTGTTGCGGCTCGGTTTTCCCTACAACGGTCCTGTGGCGTCTTAGCGTTCCCTGGAACGGTCATGTACCGCCTTAGCTTTCTCTGGAACGATCCTCTGGCGCCTTAGCTTTCTCTGGAACGTTCCTCTGGCGCCTTAGCTTTCCCTGGAACGGTTCTGTAGCTTTGTGGCTTTCTCTGGAACGGTCATATAGTACCTTAGCTTTCTTTGGAACGGACCTTTAGTGCCTTAGCTTTCCCTGGAACGAGCCTGTAGCTTTGTAGCTTTCTTTAGAACGTTCATGTAGCGTCCTAACTTTCCCTGGAATGCTCCCGTAGCGTCTTTAGTTCTCCTAGGAACGATATCTTTCTGTTGAAGGCCTTTCTGGGGAACAACTTCCTATTGCTTGCTTTATCGTTCCCTCGAGTTTGTCTGAAGCTTAAGACAAATTAAATGGTTTAGTAGCATTCCAGTTCCCAAGAGAAGGTAAACTTTCAGTTTTACCCAAATCAATCTGGAATTCACTTTCTTACACTCTGTCACACACTCCCAGAACTCCTGCTTCAGGAGTCCCCAATACCCGCGGGTGAGTACTGAAAAAATCTTCGGGAAGGAATCGTAGCATTTTTAGCTTTCCATGACACTGTACCTTAGAACCAGGGTAGCCACCGTTAGTTCCTAGTACTTCACTGCAGGTGAGGCAAAGCCAGGATCCTGGCATCAGTTTACCTGTCATAGACTTGGCAGTGCATGAAACCGTAAGTGACTCTGGAACTAAGCTACCCTTGCTGGCAGGCAAGCAAGCATGAAAGCAACCAAGTGGGTGGGGGTGAGGGGGTGTGGTGACCAGGAGGGAGGCGAAAGTGGAGGGGTGGGGGGGGGTGAGATCTGATAGCGTTAATTAGCTTGATCACTTTCTCTGCACTCGACAGCCTCAATTGTATAGACTCACACGTGTAGGAAAGAGTATTGGCGGAGGTTATGCAGGTGTGCTGAGCTGTGCTCCTCTTGCGGTTCGGTATTGGTGACATGTTGCCCCTCCTACTTGGCTGACGACCCACTATTCGAACCCGCAGACGGAATGATGATAGCCCAGTGTCCCTTGCTGGGATGACCATTGACGTGTGTGTGTGTGTGTGTGTGTGTGTGTGTGTGACCAGTGTACAGATGCTTGACTGCGCACGATTGCTGGAACTATATTGACCTGTATTGACTGGTGTTGTATTGACCTAAACTGACTGGTTGATCTATACTGACTGGTATTATATTTTCCTCTGTTGACCTATACTGATTGGTACTATATTGACCTTTGCTGATTGGTGATATATTGACCTATACTCGCCGGTACTATATTGATATATACTGATTGGTACTATATTGACCATTACTGGTTGTTATCATCTTGATCTATATTGACTAGTACTGACCTTACTGACACCTTCACGTGGTCTGCTATGCTTCTGGCAATGAATCTCTGCTTCTTCAAAGTTTTCTCAGATACGTTCTTGTGTCTGAGAGAAAACTGACTGTTGTAGAGCATTTTGTGGGTGGATGATGGGGAGAGAAGTACGTTATTACATGCGGGTTCCGGATAACGTCGTCCCGTTAAAAACGTTTCGCCCTGATGTCCTTAATCAACCAGGGAACAGATTCGCTGTTCAGATGCAAAGTTCCGCAGAAGGCGCGTGAAGTCACGACTTCAGAAGTCGTGACTTCCGACCGTAAAAAAAAAAAAATAGACTCCCAGTCAAGAGTCAGAATCGACCAGAAAGTGACAAGAATGAGCCTCGTACTAGTAATAAGAAAAAAAGAGATTACACATGAAGTGAAATTAAACGCTTTCAGTCGTTTATATTCTGGCCAAAGGGCAATTGACGTAGGAATATAGCTTAGCTTACCTTTCCTTGACTGTCAGAACAGGATGTGGTCTTGTCAGATCGAATGTCACAACAGGCTTTCCCGCTTATCGGAAAAGCTTTAGCTGTTTTCATCGGGCACGATCGGAGGGGAGGCCGCAGTTCCCCTTAGCCGGTGCGGTGGGGTGATTGTCACTCCACCCCCCCCACTACACCTCAACCCACAATATCTGGTACGTGATAGTTATTCATGCTGTATTTTATATAAAGATCTCATATATATATATATATATATATATATATATATATATATATATATATACTGTACCGTGTGTCATACGCTATTATGTACTGTGTATCATTTACTGTACTGTACTGTGTATCATGTATTATACTGTACTGTGTATCGTGTATTATACTGTACTGTGTATCATGTACACTACTGTACTGCGCATCATGTACTATACTGTACTGTGTATCATGTACTCTACTCTGCTTTGTATCACGTACTATACTGTACTCTATCACGGACTATACTCTGCTGTGTATCATGTACTCCACTGTTCTGTGTATCAGTTCATTTTGTCTTTTACCATACAAAACACAGAAGATATTCCTGAGTCATGTGCCGGGTCCCACGGCGCTGCCGCGCCCGTTAGACCTCAGGTGCAGGAAACTGCGCGCTAATTCCTTCGAGAAACAACGAAAAACGTGATTTGTTAGAGTGTGCTGAGCGGTGAAGGTTGCGGCTCCCGAGAGCCCGGCGGGCGACCCTCCCGCACCTAGTGTTCAGGAAGACTGTACAGGAAGTGTGCCGCGGGGTTTTTACAGAACGGGAGCTGACAGCCTGTGGAATGTGCTTGTTCACGCCTTGGGCAGAGTCACACGAGTGAACACTCCCCCTCCACGTAATGGTGATTTGAATTAGCCCTTGGTGTGGAGTAGAGTATGAAAAGCAGCCGTCGGCCGTGAAGAGACTCGAGTAACATTTGACTTGAGTGCATATTGGTTCTGTAATCACACCAAGGGAAAGATATATGTGTGTATAGAGTCATTCGTATGAGGGTGTCACTTGGCGCGAGAAAAGGTGTTTTATGAAGCAGTGAAGAACTTAGCTTCGTGTGTTTTTATACCATAACAGTTCGCTGTTTACTGCATGGTGATGGAGAGAGTCAGTGATGGTCACCGTCCAGTGCTTGGCGCTCCGGAAGAGGCGAGTGGTCATAGTGAGAGCACCACGGCTTGGCTGCCGAAGGTATCTAATGGTAATGGTAAAACCTACGCGGTGGAATGCTGGGGTAGAGGGCGGCCGGAGAAGCGGCGACGACTCCCAGGTGGAAAGACCTGAACCCACGGGGAACCGTAGAGCTAGCCAGTGTGTGTGTGTGTGTGTGTGTGTGGGTCATGATGCAGTGCCGTCATTACCTCAACGTCTGTTTCCTGATGTAAGATCTCGTAGTATGGCTACGTGGGGGAGCCTTCCTCTCGTGTCTCACAGTCTGTCGTAGGATCTTGTTATATAGCTAGGTGAAGGAACCTTCGTCTTGTATCTCTGTCTCGACAGATTAATTCCTTGTGTTCCTCTCATGCAGATTGCAGACGCCAATCATGCGCAGGTGGGGGTGCGATGAAGTTAGCACCACCGGTCTCCCCAGATCATATCTCTCAGACATCACCGGTCGGTCTTTCCCGAGAGAGTTTTACATATTCAGCGAGGCCCCAGGCAGGGCAGGGGTTGAGTGAGGTGGCGGGGTGTCGGTGTTGTGGTGGAGTCAGCTGCACACGGGCCAGGTGAGATGAGGTGGTGAGTCCCTCAGCGCCTCGCCATATCGCTTTCATTTTTATTTTGGCCACAAAAAAACAGTGGCGCTTCTGTTATCCACTCCTGCCCATGCCGTGGGCTGTATGATGAGGGAAACGTTGACGGTACACAAAGTTAGTATACTTTTGCAAGTATATGGGGGCATAGTTAGGATATTTTTCAAACATCTGAGGCAAAGTTGAAGAAGTACTTCTCCAAGTATTTAGGGACAAAGATAGTATTCTTCTCGAGTATCTGAGGCAAATGTCATAATGGATGAAGTGTTTACACACATCTCACGTAAGGCAGGAATCATCTGACGATTCACCGATTTTACAACATTCGAGTCCCAAGTGTTGCTGGTTGTGGGAGTAATTTAACTGGCAAAGTTCGCATCTTGTTCGTACAGTGTCAGCAGGAGGGGCAAACTCCCATGAGTATCAGTAGCCCAGCTTGAGTCGCGCCACAACTGCGACATCAAGACGTCTGCTAATCCTGTTTGTTGGGCCATATGCCCAAGCTTCCTCGTGCAGTATGATAATGGTGGTAGACGGATTTGCAAGTTGATTTTTTTCACCCTTTTTCCCATGGAGATTGCTTTCTAATCACTTGTAGATAGACCCGAACTGCAGTTTATTTATCTTTGTTAGCATGAGCTGTGCTGACTCACCAGCAGAGTCATGTATTCCGAGACCAGTATGTGAGGGAATCCAGAATAACTGCACTGTATATCGTGCCTCTGACACAAAAGTATTGCATTGTATGACGATGAATGGAGTTCTGATACAGTTAGCGAAGAGAATCACTGCAATCAGACCGTCTTTCATGGATACATTAGCAGGTTTCACAACCGTGAAAATAGCAAATAAAATCTGGAGGTTTGAGGCCTCATTGTTACTCCTGACTCACCATCGTGACCAGCTACTCCTGAGGAAGGCGAGGACGGCGCGTCTGCAGACGAGAGTCCTTGACAGGCTTAGGCCTGGCGAATCTTAACATCATATCTCAAGAAATTACCTCCGCCTCCTACCTACCCCGCCGCCTGTGGTTCCGTCTTCCACGCCTTCAGCAAGGTGCCTTATTGACCAAGTTTACTGTTGCTGAGGTGGGTGTTGTGCTGAGAGGAGCCAGGGTGTGTAAAGTACTCGGTTAGTGGGTGTTATGTCGAAAGGGCAACTGGGTGGCTGGGTAATCAGCTACTTTGTGTTGTGCTGAGGAAGGACCTGGGTGGATTGGTATTCAGCTGGTGGGTCTTAAGCTGCGCGAGCATCTAAGTGGGTGGATATTCAGCTAGTCATAAGCTAGTGGGTGTTGAGCGAGGACCTGGGTGGATGAGTACTCAAGTAGTGGGTGCTGTGCTGCGCGAAGGACCTGGGCGGGTGGGTACTCAGCCAGTGGGTGTTGTACTGAGGCAGGTCGTGGGAGGGTGGTTTCTCTGCCAGTGGGTGTTGTGCTGAGGGAGGGCCTGGGTTGGTGGGTACTCAGCTAGTTTTTGCATCATTACTTTAGCCGCTCTGTTGCAAGGGAGGTCTGACGTCGCATGAGTCAGTCTGGGCTGTCTCCACCAGTAGAAGATAGTTAACCTCATTAAAGCGATGATTGATTAGGATTTCTCAGTACCATGGCTTTGACATGACCCTAGAGGGTCATTTAAAAGGCCAGGCCATCATACTTAAAAAGTTCCTAACATCGTGGTTCAAAGGGTCGTACTCTCGTACCGCCTTGATCAAGGAGTCAGTAGTATCCTAAGGGGGCAGTTCACGATGAGACGGACGCTAAGCAAAATAGGACCAGCCAGCCACTCACTCACTCGCCTTCTTCGTCGTCTTCAGATCCAGTTTGTTCGCGTTGGTGTTGCACGTAAGATGTCGTCCGGCCTTACCTCCGCCGCTTTGTCCGGGTGATATTGCATCAATTAAAGTATTAGCGACGACGAGCAGGGCCCCTGCCGGGGGCCAGAGGTGTCGTGGGTGGTGGTGCTACTGCCCCTCCGACGACACTGCCCCTCGAACCTCCTCCTCCTCTTCCTCCTCCTCCTCCTCCTCCTCACCGTACCCTTATCATGGACGGATTATTCCCAGGAGATTATTCTCTTTGCAATTATCGTACTTTATGTATACGTGGAGCAGAACTGTGTGGTGTGTGTGTGTGACGAGTATTATTGTGGAGGGAGGCAGGCGCGGGGGAGCAGCAGAGGTGGTGGTTGGTGGTGGTGATGCTAGGCGGGAGCAGGACTCTGGTTTGTGCCCAGCAACAGGCCAGCTAAGTCAGCCAGCGAGCCAGCTTGCCTGATCCCTGGGGACTGCACTCCTCCCTCCTACACACACACACACACACACACACACACACACACTATACCTACAGTACACCTCCGCCATGTGTTGCTGCTGCTGCTGCTGTTTCACCCCCCCCCCACTGTTCGTGAAGGCGTCGCGTGGTTGACAACACGCTCTTGCCTTACAAAAGAAAATGGGTAAATGCACAAAATCGCCCGCGTCCTGCCTCGCAACACACACGCACACACACTCGCCTAACCACTTGCACTTATCTGGTCTCTCTCGCACTTGCTCCAGCGCACGCTCCTTGTAGAGCATATTGGTTTACCTCACACCTGCGTCGCTACACTTAAACACATACTACACTTGCACAAACTGTCAATGTTACACTTGTGTACACTGTCCTTGGTACACTTACACATATTGTCCTCGCTACACTTACACACACACACACACACACACACACACACACACACACACACACACACACTGTCCTCGCTACACCTACACACACTGGCCTCGCTACACTCACACTCACTCACTCTGGCTTCATTGCGAAACTGTCGCTAGAAATGAAAACTCACACACAAATTACGTCTCATGACGGAAAATGACAGAAAGAACGGTAAGTTCATATTCCTCCTTGTGTCTGGCTTGTATCTCCTGTCCTTGTTTATCTCTTCCTTGTTTACTTGCATCTCACGTCCTTGTTTATCCCTTCCTTGTTTGCTCGCTGCTCTCGTCCTTGTTTATCCCTCCCTTTTGTTTGCTTTCTTGCACCCGCGGCCATTCATTCCTCCTGCTGCTATATTTACTCCAATGTCCAATACACGTTGCCTCCTCCCACCCACCCAAGTGACCTTCTCTGGGTATTTTAAGTTGTATTGACTCCTCCCACCCCAGCTTAGCTTACGCCTGTCTTCCATAATGTGTCCCCGACCGTCTTACGCCCTTAACTTTGATATACTCCCTTACGTGTTGCTACGTTGAACGCTTCTAGTCTTTTTTTTTTTCTTTCTTATTCCTCAGCAATTCTTTGTTTACTGTTGTTTCTCTGGCCGTCCCCTTGCAAGGAACACATATCGATTTCCAAATGATCAGGTGAAAGGGGGTGTGTTTGTGTGAAGCCTGGAAGATGGAGAGTGGAGATAAAGGGTGAATATGAGAGGAATGTTGATGTCTGTAGAGTAAATGTGAGTTGGTTATACAGATTTATGAGTTTTCTGTTGATGAGATAAGCAGGGAACTGAAATTGATCCTAGTTGAACCTGCACTAAAAGTTGTCTCCACAATCTAAGAAGATAAAGTATATGAGTAAGAGTAACAGTGCCAGTTTGAAAGGGTGTGATAACAGGTGTTGGAAGACAAGAAAAGAATACCACAAAACTAAACATGAATTGCATAACAATTATGACAATGACAACATTTGATTGGTAAAAGTAGAAAATATAAAAGAGAACTAAAAAAAAAGTTAGAAATGTAGAGAAAACCGATTCATTTAGGGAATAAAGAGAAAATAAAAGCAAAGACTCAAGATTATATTGGAAAATCTTAAAATGTAATAAGGAAATTAGTGAAATTCCTATTGCATTTGATAATTTCTACGAACATTTTTAATTGCATGCTTATGCAGATGACAGTGAATATGAAAATGAAGGTATTAGATATGAGGTTAACGATGCAGACACCTCAGCTGTACTAAAAAGCACCACAACTGCTGATGAAATAGAAACAGTAAATAATGAATATAAAGTCCCCTGTAAATGATGTGATGTTGAATGAATATATTAAACTTATTTAACACTTGCTATACTCCAGGTATATTTTGTAAATACAAACTACTGATGTTACTGTTCTTAACAAACTACCGCTCTTTTCGAGAGCATTGTTTAATATATGGAGATAAAGTAATGTAATGACAAGTAAAAGTGACTATTGGTGACAAGTCATACTATTGATTAGTTCCTCAGATGTAAATCGTAAATTACATGTTTTAAGAAAGTTGCTGGTGTTACTAAGGAGCTGTGCTCCATACTCTTTGTAAAATACAGAGCAAATGAACGTATTCTTTTGTATTCCATTCAATTCTTAGAAGTGTGTAAACTCACCATGGGTCCAATTGGTGTCAGCAGCGAGACACAGTAACTCTTACACCCATGTTTACTCACCCCCCTTCACTCGGCGCTAACTTAAGCTGTCGTCCTCTGGCCTCAAGCTTACCATTCTAAAGAAAAAAAAGGCTTACCACATCCACCTCATCTCCGGGCCCGAGAGCCAGTGCCCCCTCGACCCACTGCGGCTACACGACCTAAGCAAGTGCGACATGCCTCCGCAGTGGTCGGGTAAACACGAACCATAATCTGCAATCAGGTTGCCTTATAAAGTGGGTGTGGCGCAGGTTACAGGCTCACCTTGTCCTTGTATAGCAGGGCGGTATCGTGGGCGGGTCTGGGACCTGCCACGGCATGTTTATCTCTCGCTCCTCCTCCTCCTCCTCCTCCTCCTCCTCTGCCCCCTCTGCACCGCCGCCGCTCCCTCCGCCACCGTTGCTAGTTCTTATCTCGGTGTGGTAGGCGGTGTCGGTGGTGGTGGTTGCTGATGTAGGCGGGGCACTCCTACCCCACCACAATGTGTGCTGGTGCAGCCAGACACACACACACACACACACACACACACACACACACACCACAAGCCTCAACTCTCCTACCTTAGCTTTTTCTCATTGCGCTGCCATGTCCTCCCTTCTCTGTCCTTATTCTCCACAAAAATCCCATTTCCCTGGGTGTCAACTCCTTGCGTCTGTCTCTCCCAGCCCCGCCTCTGTCCTTCCTGCATTACACTATCTCTCTCATTCCTCCCTAATTAACTCCCATCCTTCGTTTCCTATCACTCATTTCGTCATCGCTTCCTTCCTTCCATCCTCACTCACCTCCAGCCTCCTCCGCGCCCCGGCCCGCCTCAGCGCACACCAGCCAACTCCTCCACTCAATCATCAGTTTAATTGCCCAGTCCGTCACAGGTGGCTGTTATTTTATGTATCCCCCAGGAAAGAGGAGCCACCCCACCTCACAAACTACGTCATACAACTCACAGCTCATCTTTAAGGAACCTTAAGAGGCAGAAAAATATATATATAGTCTCTCTAAAACAATTAGTTCAGTTTTTTATGGTACAGTACAAAAGCAGTACAAATGGAGTTCAAAACAGCAGTAGACCACAGGGGGCCTTTCGAGGCTGTTTGTGATAGTGCCATCCCGTTCCTTACCACTGTTTTTAAGTCCATCAGAACAGATAACCTCGCATTGGGCCATCAGGTAGGTACTCGTGGTATCTGTCTCTCTCCCATGTACTCCCACGTTATGTGATGGATCAGCTTGCCTCTCATGCCTCGCCACTACACGTAACGTACTAGGGAGACATTACGCCGTCACCCTGAGTCTGTCTGTTTCGCCTCGCCTTTGCGTCCATTCTTGATTGGCACGAAACTCAGGAACAATGCACGATTAAGGCTTCCCACTAGCACCGCAGGTACGCTATGTGGAGGTCACGAATTACGATTAGCTTTTGGAGGTTGTACGTAGTTGCATAAATATGCATGATAATCCGAAAATACTGGACATCTTGCTTATTTGTTTACTCTTATGTTTAACTCGTGTTGGGACTTTAGGCATACCGCAGGTGACTCTTGTTTTATGTGGTAGATGCAAGTGTGTGGCAGTCAGGGGAGTATGAAGATTTCCCTCCAGTTGATGGTATGGGATTTGTGACAGAGGAGTTAATGATTGTGACACACTATGCGAAGGAAAACCAAGAATGCACAATAGTAGACATATGTAGCTTCAGTGCTCCATGCTTGAAATAGATTAGAGAAATATTATCAATCACCGTTTTCTTGTATATCCCGGCTGCCATGAGGCTTTGATATGAAGTAGGGAACACTTCATTAATCACCATCTTCATAAAGATTACAAAAGTTTCAGTGTTTGGTCACTAGTCAGCTCGTAATGTAATGTTCTATATAGATTTCACAAGACTGTCTACCATGTTATGAGGTTTATTGAATCCATTTTATAAAGTTAGATGGATAGAGTCGTGTATATTCTAAGGCTGATGACTGATTTTAATGGAGGCAAAAATTATCTCCCCACGGGCACGACGATACGACCCCTGAGCACGACCGTGCGCGTTCCTTGAGCACGACGGTGCGACTCTTGAAAACGACAGAGTAAAAACCTCTCGGGTATGATATGGTCTGGCCTTTTAACCTGACCCTCGAAGAGTCAGGATAAAGGCCAGGCCATCATACCTAAAGGTCATACCGTCGTGCTCAACGGTCGTCCTGTCGTCCTCAGAGGTCGTACCGTCGTGCTCAAGAGTCGTACCGTCGTGCTCAAGGGTCGTACCGACGTGATCAAGGGTCGTACCGTCGTGATCAAGGGTCGTACCGTCGTGCTCAAGGGTCGTACTGTCGTCCTCAGAGGTCGTACCGTCGTGCTCAAGGGTCGTACCGTCGTGTTCAAGTTGAAGCATCGGTTCAATCCAACTCCGGCAGCGATCACGGATAAGGAAGCTTGACCTGTGCCTCTCTCTCCTTATAAAGGAATTATGAGATTATTGTTATTACGTGTGCAAGAAATTTTTTCTGTCTCACGAAGTAAATCATCCATCTTCCGGTTTTCTCAAACCTTTCGTACTTCTGGCCGACGGGGGTCAGCGTACCGGGTTCCGAAACTCATCCCTCCTCCATCTAAGGGGTTTTTCCTTTGTATAAGCTGACTGAGAGAGACTCGATTTTCCCCGCACTTGTTACACAGAGTTCAAAAGAAATGAACACTGTTTGCCTTAGACAGTCGCCCGGCTCGCCTTCCGCCTCCTGCTGCTGCTGCTGCTGCTGCTCCTCCTCCTCCTCCTCCTCCTCCTCCTCCTCCTCCTCCTCCTCCCCCCAGCTAGGTACATTCTTTCGTTCTATTCTCTCTCGTGTGTGTTTGCGGGACTCCTTCCTGTATGCCTAAAATCATCAGTGGGTCGGTTATGTTGATATGACGCGTTGGTCTCCTTGGTTTGCCCCTGTGACGCGGCGGTTGTATTACCGCAGTGACGAGGGCGCCTCATGGCAGGACCTCTTCGTGGGTAGATACAGTCTCTCTACCTCTCTTTCTCTCTGTCTGTCTATCTATCTCTCTATCTGTCTATCTATCTGTCTATCTATCTATCTATCTATCTATCTATCTATCTATCTATCTATCTACCTACCTACCTACCTACCTACCTACCTAC
>JAYMFT010075350.1:0-14459 GCA_038088735.1 Panulirus argus
TACAGAACTCCTGTTTTTCTGTTTTTACTCTCCGAATAGTGGGTTTTTGTGGAATTGATAATAGTGACATTGCTATTCATTGCTTCATATATATATGAGGTAGTTCCAACTAACGAATACCCCATGGGGTATCAACTTTAGTAGTATTATCCTCCCCTGGTAGAGAAGTTGAGTAAACACCCCAGTGACGTCAGAGAGGTTGCCAGCTCTCCCTGGAGCTTAAAACCACCAAAAGAAAAAAAAAATCCTTTTATCCTTATCTTTCGTTATCTCTTTGAATTCATTTTATCACTTATCAGATTTGGTCTCTATTCCCACGTGTGGTCTTTGGCGAAGTGGGCCATATGTTATTTCAGTTACAGAAGGATTGGTGGGAGGGAATATGGCGCCCCCTTTCTTTCCTATCTGTTTATTCTTGATTTATTCATAAGTACTTCTGTTTCGTCTGTATAAATTCCTGTTGCATTCCCTACCTCTCCTCTGATTTCCGTTTACTGTTGTCCTGTTTTTTTTAATTGTCTCCCGTTTTCCTATCTGCTGTTTGTGTATTATTCGTTTAGTTTACAATTCTCTTTTTAAACATTCGTGATTTTTTTTTCTGTTTATTCTTCATCTTCTTTGTCGCTGTTAACTTTATTTACAGTTTTCAATCCCTCCTCCTTTATTATACCTCACCGCAGCTCATTTCGTTGTCGTGCGTCCCAGTTTTCCCATTTTCTGTGTCCATTTCTTCACGTATTCCTATTTTCTTTGCTTTCAATCCCGTTTTTTATGCATTTGTCTCCCGGGTTACCAGACAATCGCTTGTGACTGCTGTCAGTTACCTTAATTCAGCTCTTCCGTCGTCTTTATTTCTTGTTTTTATCTCCATACGTTCCTTTCTTTCATCTTTACTTATTGCTGCTTATCCTCAATACTTACTTTTCTTTACTTATCTTCCTTTACTTCAGCCACTCAGAGAGCATTCTTGCGGGCCAACTACTAAAGGCCACTCAGAGAGCAGTTTCGGGAAGGGTTGTCAAATACATTGGCCACTCACGGAGCACTCTTGCGGGTCAACTACCTCGGCCATTCAGAGGGCATTCTTTTCTTATTTTTTTCCACGATTCATGGCCATGGACCACTCAGAGGGCGTTATCACTCGCAAGTAAATGGGCCACTCAGGCGGCATCTTCTCAGGGTCCACTGCTGGACCGAAGTAGTGGCCACTCAAGAGACCACAGTCATAGGTCAGCTTCATTGGGGGGGCCACTCAGAGGGCGTGTGCATGTCAATTACTTCGGCCACTCAGCTGGTAATTGGCCATTTTCACGAATCAATTGCATGAGCCATCCAGGAACCGGAGTCATGCCTCACTGCGCGCAGGGCACAGCCAAAGGGCCTGTCTCCACGGGTCGAACACGTCCGCCATTTGCTGGCTTTTCCACTACGCGACCACAGGGGGGGCCACTCAGAGGGCATCTTTGAGAGGGCAAGACTGGGTGAACCACTCAGAGAGCATTTTTTCTTTTTGATCCCCTCGGTCAAGTGGGCCTGACGTCATTCGGAAATGGAGACGGGCAATGGTCAAGCCGCTTTCATTCCCTGAGATTCAGAAAAAAAGATGTTCTTTTAAAATGTTCTTTTCAGATGTTCTCTCTTTCTTAAGGTGTTATTTTTCTTTTGTTTCTTGAACCTGCTGAACGGTCTGAGAGTCTTCTCTTATAACTATCTCAATATCGGGTGATTCTTATCCCTTAAGGTTTTCTACCTTAAATATTGTTTTCGAAGATCTTCACCGCTGTAAATGTTCTTCTTGGAGAAGTTCACTGTTATGAATGTTACTGATGTTCACTTTTTTCTTTGTTTTTTGTTCCACAAGTCCATTGCTTCCAATGTTCTTCTCTCAGAAGTTCACCGCTTTGCAATCGAAACTTTTTCAACGCCTTTCAAGAACGCGTTCCCCCTTTCGTACAAATAACACTTCAGGTGTTCTCCATTCCCCGCGTTCTGGATTCCATTCTCCATGTTCTTCCTTCAATGTGTCACGTGTTTACTATTTAAAAAAAAAAAGAATTCCATCTTACCATCTTAAAAATTCCTGTTAAGATTTTTTTTTCTTTAAGATGATCTGTACCAAGCCTGTTCTTCGTGATGGCGCGTCGAGCATGACTATCAAATAAGCCCACCACTGAAAATATTTTCTCTTGCCTTTTAACGACACTGAAATCCTCCTTCGTGAAATACAGAGGAATTTGATACGAACTGCAAAGATACGAACGGTGTCTTCTGACACGGGGACGCTGCAGTATTGGCGAGCAACTGTGGCATAAAATGTATTTTGAACAAGGAAATATAAAAGACTGGAACTATGGATAACACTGATCTCTGAGGCTGAACTGTGAACTGAGGTTATGATTTTCCCCGGGTGCAAAGAGGTCTTGAAAATAAAAGGGGAAATGTTGGCTTTAACTTCGGCAAACTCTGACGATGTTTAGCGGGTCCAAACATTTATGCTCACATGCCTTAGCATCGGTACAGGTGTGTGCGTTTGTGTGTGTGTGTGTGTGTGTGTGTGTGTGTGTCTGTGTCTGTGTCTGTGTATAGCATTCTCCGTGTACACATTCATCTTTGCATCAGTTGTCGATCAACGGAAGGCGCTGGGCCCCCATACACTCACTCCCTCCAACACAGCTCACTAACGCCAACACCTACCGCTACCGCCACCATCTCCAACACTCACCACGATCACCAACATGAACCTGACGTGTGCCTTCCTTCACCAACACGTTCTCCCTCATCTGCTCTCAACCTCCATCCATTCTTCAGTACACTGGCTCACCAACATACCACCTCTCTCTCTCTCTCTCCCTCTCTCCACCAAATCCCTCCCTATGCTTCCCTCGCATCCTGACCTCCCTCCCTCCCCCACCATCCAAATCCCCCCCCCCCCACTTTCCTCCAGCGACGTGCCTATCGTCTCCCTCAGCTACTCAGCTAATAAGAGCTTGCCGGATGATGAGTGCGAGCGGCTGTGTTTGGCTACTCCTGACGGCCCCGGGAGGGGCGAGAGGCCCTACCCACACCACCAGTGGTGAGGGAGAGACATCAGCTGCTGTGTGTGTGTGTGTGTGTGTGGTGCTGTTGACCCGCTGGTGCCGGCCTGTGGCTGAGGGAACATAGATGGAAGATTGTATTCCTACGGGATGGAATGATGTGTGTGTGTGTGTGTGTGGTGGGTAAGATCAAAGGTCGTGCACAGATAGATGTGAAACTCCAACTCAGATCAATAGGATGCTGTCCCTCTGGCGGTGGGACTAGGCATAAAGCGCTATCTTGTTATTAGGTCGCCTGTTTAGCATAACGATTTCATAAGCTCACATACCTACGTCTCAGTTGACGTCTACCCCCAGTATGTAGATTAGATTTAAAGCTGAACACAAAGGTAAATTCTCTGTCGATAAGCTGTTACATGCTGGCCACATCTGAGGCTCCGACGAGATAAGCTTTTGCTATAAATGATAAATTTCGTGATCTCAGAACCAGGAGTTGATACAGGGAGGAGTTACACCGAGACACATCTCGCCATCACCGTTAGAGAAGCAGTTGCAATATAGCCGCTCACTGCCCGTGGTAAAGGTGATGAATCACCCCGAGTCGAGACCTCGAACCCGTGAAGGCACCGGCTCGAATTCTAGTTCGAACGGGTTTTCTTTTCCCCTGAAAACTTTTCTCCTCGAGTTGTGGTCCGGAACGGATTCTATTTTTCTTCAAGTCCGTCTCCCCGATAGTGAATCACTACCTGAAGACTTTGGTGTTCAGGACATGATGGGAATGCCCGAACGAAGCAGCTTCACAAAACTTTTTCGACTATGTTTTTTCTTGTTTCAGAATACTGAACCAATACAGTGTTCATCTACTTATTTCAACCATTTTTCGCTCTTGTCACAAGTACACTCTCCGATTCTTTATTTTTTTTCTCTCCAAATTTTTACAGATGTATTATTTCCCGTGCCTTCTGACAGATAGAGGCACAGCTTCGCTGTAGCAGCTGGTTCACTTGCGAATCAATTCTCCCTCTCCTGCCTCTTCTCCACCCCCACCCCTGTGCAGGGAGAGACGCAGGCATCGAATCCATCCATCCAGCAGTTCATTTGACTTTGGCTGGACTTGGCAATGGCCCTCCTTTGTCAGGAGAGTTTCCCTAGTATCGAGAACTCTCTCTACGCCGAATTGGAAAAGACTTCGGCGTTTATCAGGCAAGCCCCTGCAGATATCCCGCCATCATTTAACGCAGTTACCCTCGTAAAGAAAATGGTGGGGGAACACTTCCACGAGAGAGGGAGCTCCCGTGCACGCCGAAACACTCGTGGAATTTTCTTTTGCACGCTCGTTTCTTCTCCTCTTCCCGAGGCCTTGCTGGATAACGCAGCAGTTACACACCCCCTCCTCCTCCTCCTCGCGTCTTTTATCATCTGAGTTTATCTACCGAACGTTTTTCTGTTTACCTGTTCGCGAAAGCCCGAGCGAGGCATAGCTTTCAGGGGAAGTGTATATATCGTCCATGGATTGACTTCGGGAGTCTCTCCAGTCGAAAGGGGAACGCCGCTGCCGAAGCCAGAAATGAAAAGCAGTCCACCGCTCTGAAATAATCGAGGGTTTGTATCGTTCACTCGACTCTCTCTCTCTCTCTCTCTCTCTATCTCTTTCAAATTTTAGCATTGCTTCCCTTTTTTTCTAGACTTGCTCGATCGTGCACACTCCCAAGCAGCTCAGGGAGGAATTCACCAAAGCAATTCGTGACATGATAGTGCCCTCCTTGAACTTGTAAAGATTACTTGAACTTGAAGACAGACTTAAGATGAACTTAGTCAAAATCCTCTAACTTAATCATCTGTTTAACAGAAAATCATTCAATTAATCTTATGCTGAAACGTCTTGATCTTACATAACTTCCTCTGTGTATCGTTTTATCTTCACAGGTAAACTAACATAAGAAATATAACGTAATGTAATGAATAGAGAAAATGTATTTCTCACACTTGTCGCCATTTCCCTCCACAGATAGGTAGCGTTAGGAACGGATGAGTAACGACCTCGCTCGCTCACAGCCACTCTCCAGCTCTTAAACTATCCTGTATCATCTCGTTGTTGTACCTCATTAGCTTACGTTTGTTCACATTCACTCTTAGCGCCTTCCTTCCACACACTCTCCCAAATTCTGTCCCCATCTTCGGGAGTTTCTTTCTCCAGTCTGCCACCCCAGCCGTGTCATCTGCAAACAGCGGCTGAATCACACAGTATTCTGCAGACCTGCTCCTCTATCGAAGGCCCTTGCATTCACTTTCCTCACCACTCCGTCCAGAAACTGAATAGAAAACCATGGCGACATCATCACATATTCCTGACACACAACCCACCTTCACCGGGAACCACTTACCCTACTGCTTTTCTACTCGTACACGGCTTATGATCCAGTTAAGACACAACATTCAGTGGCGTTCCATTTACCCCAAATATTAATGGCACCTTCCATAAACATCTCTGTTCAACCATATCACACACCAGATACACACACACACACACACACACACATATATATATATATATATATATATATATATATATATATGCATGGGTGTGTGCATTTGGGATTAACGACGTCAACACTGTTCGCATCATTAGTGCCAGAACCTACCGAGCAAGGCGCTGCAAGGTTACCTCTCATTAACTCCGGGTCAAACTACAATCTTGCATGTTGTTATTTATTAAGATCCTTCGTGTACACAGACCTACTTTCACTATCGGCCTTTTAAGCTCAGATGAGGCAAGAGGATTCAGTGTGATGATAAAAGGAAAAATCTAATCCTCCACTCCCACTGCGATTGGAGAATCAAATCCACTCCAGGTGTGATAAAAACCACTTCCTGTGATCCTCTTATGAGCAAAGCTTAGATTACTTTGCGAATGTGTCATCCCTTTGGACGGCTTATAGTTGTCCTCTGCATTTGCTGCTGTTCTAGATGGCTGGCATAAAGCACCTCCATGTCTCCAGAAGAATTATCTTTCTGCTAAACTTCAGCATCTCTTCGTCTTCAACTTCCCTGGTCGTCAATGCCCCTTGGTCTTCAACTTCCCTGGTCGTCACTGCCCCTTGGTCTTCAACTTCCCTGGTCGTCAATGCCCCTTGGTCTTCAACTTCCCTGGTCGTCAATGCCCCTTGGTCTTCAACTTCCCTGGTCGCCAACGTGTCCTGGTCTTCAACATCCCTGGTTGTCCACACTTCCTGGTCTTCAACTCCCTGGTCTTCAAAATCCACTGTGTCTTCAACCTAGACCAAAATCTATGGGAGGACCTAATCCCGAACTCGTGTTTGCTTTGAGGGTTGAAATCCTCCCATTCTCTTCTTCAACATAAGCACAAGGGTTCGACTCTCGATCACTAGGGTTCGACCCTTGGGTGAAAAACGTTGCCTACGCTGGGCACGACCACTGAACAAGACGATACGACCCTTGGGTACAGTAAGGCCTGGCCGTTCATCCTCAAGGGTCAGTAGCAAAACCAGCCATCATATCCAAGGCTCGTTCCGTACCGTCACACCCATGGCCGTAACCAAGGCTGCACCGTCACACCCATGGCCGTACCGTCACACGCCAAAGGGGTCGTACCGCCGTACTCCAGAGACTAATGACGACCACGTCGCCTCTCCAAGCGCAGTAATTCTCCTCCCGCCTCGACGCTAATCTGGCACTTAGCAACCATCGCTAATGATGATCGGCTCATTAGCGGAATATCTTCCCCCCCCCCCAATTGACGCTCGCATCTCTTGTTGCATGGAATGGCCAGCGACTGCTGGGGGGTGGGGGGGTGGGGGTCGGGGGTCATCAAGCCAGAAGTTGCAACGGAAAAGTTTGCAATACACACTCGTCAGACAAACATTATCGCAAATATAAAAAAAAAACGTGCGATTTTCTTTCAGGTTTTTGACAATAATGATATTTGCACTCATGCCAATAGAACCAATTTTACAGACAAAAAAAAATCGAGTGTCAAAAAATTCCCATTTTCTTTCCCTTTTGTAGCTATTACCATTATTTACAAATTCGTTTTTTATGATGACAGAAATTCACGTGAAATATAGTGGTTTAAACGTCACAGGCACTCCGGTTTAAACTCCCTGAGCGACTCTTTAAACCCCTCAGACCCTCTGGGTCAGAATCCCGAGACATTTTTTTAAAACGCCCCTGGCACTCCATTCTAAACTCTCTCGTCACTGCCGTAATGAGACTGTACGTCTTAGACGTTTTTAAACGCCAGCACCATCCTGGACGTTTAAATAACTCGATCACCTGTTTTAAATGCACCACGCCCCACCAGCCTTTAAAGTCCGCGGGCGTCGGTGTACTTGGAGAGGCGCGGGTGGTCATAATTTACTCGAGGTGGTGGTGTTTACAAGTTCTCAGACACGGGAGTTGAATTTACAGCAACTGTAAATGAATTTACGGGCTTCACAGGCGCGCGAGTCTGAATACCTAATAAGCCTATACATATGCTTATGTATATATTTTCTTGTTCGCCGTTTCCCGCGTAGCGAGACAGCGCCAGAAAGAGACGAAAAACGGCCCCATCTGCTCACATCAACTGTATAACGAATGTGTATGATGCACCTAGATTAAAGACCCCATACACAACCAGGCCCCTACAGACCTTTCCCTAGTTTCCCAAGTGACAGCAGGTCCCCCCCTGTACACCACATCATTCTAATTCGTTCTATCCCTTGCACACCTTACCTCAAAGCATCTCTCACTCCAACCTTCTGTTTCGATCTCCTCGGTCATTCTCTCTTCACTCATCCTCTCAATATGGCCAAATCAGTGCAGTAAACCCTCCTCATCTACATCAGCCATACTCATCCTCCCATGTATACTCTTCCAGGCAGACACCTATTCCACACATCCTCCGTCAGTCCTGAAGCCACACTGTTCCTCCCCAGACTGATGCTCTGTGCATACCATCACCCTCTCAATTACCAGTCTTCCATACAACTTTCCAGGCACACTCGACAAACAGGTACCTCTGTAATTTCGTTATAACCTATACCAAAATGGCACTATATAGGCATTCCGCCAGTCCTCTGACATCTCACCTTGGGCCATATATACATCAAGACTCCTAACTAACCAATCAACAACACATTCACCTCCTTCCTCGGGAAATTCAACTACAGTCTCCTTCCCTCTGACCATCCTGCCATACCTCATCGTACGCAGGGCTTTCAACACCTCTTCTCTTTTCAATAAATTAATTGCCATGACGGTCTCGCTTCTCACACCTCCACGTCCCCAACACCCCACACCAGCCACCCTATCATCAAGCACCTTCAACAGACCTTCTACATATATATATATATATATATATATATATATATATATGACCAGCGTAACTCACAGAATCGTCAAGGAACAATCTGTTCTGTGGACAGTCTGTTGCCTCGTCCACGGAAGCCGTGTTCTCGTCCATTACTTGAACTTTGGCAATCAGTACCTTCATTAGAGGAACGTATGAGGGCTTGCAACCCTCAGGGCCGTATGAACGACCACATCCATAACCACCGAGTGAAGCAACTTCCTGAGGGAAGACCACTTAACCAAACTTTGCCATCCATTCTCATTCAAAGTACCAAAAATCCTGAACGGATTCGAACTGTAAGAAATGGGTTTGGTGCATTTTTTCCCCGTCCTAAAGTTTCGGAGCGAGAGAGAGGGGAAAAAAGAGCGAGAGAGAGAGAGAGAGAGAGAGAGAGAGAGAGAGAGAGAGAGAGAGAGAGAGAAGACTCTGGTAGGAGATATATATATCTCGTGATATTAGAAGTGCTGTAGCCACTGAGGAAGCGTATGGACCTCTCAGGTCAACCTTGCTCTCGGCAACTTATTCCGAAGGCAATGTCCAAAGTTTCTGGGGCAGAGTCAAAGGCTTTCAGCTTCGACCTCAGGTGTAAAGACACTTACGACGCCTTGTCTCGTCGAAACGAGAGAACAAACTCTGGCGTGCACGAGACGTGAATAAATTAAATAAGTTAAAAGTACTGTATCTAATACAATAAGATGTAGTATGATTTCATACATGTTTTGTGTACGCAGGTAAGAAAAAAAAAGCGTTTTAACATTAACGCACTCACGCATCTTTAAACCATTTATCAAACCCAACGCACTTTATGCTACTAAGAATCTGCCATCAACACTCGTACGCTTCACACTCTCAACGCACTTGAACTAAAATGAAAACCCTTGTTCACCACGAACGACCATAGCCTACACCAGCAACGCACTCACTGAACCCTAACACACTTCAGACCACCAACACCACACACTCTGTATCATCAGTGCACTTGAAAACCCCCAAAATACTGTATGTATAAACACACTTTTCGCCACTCACGCACTCTGTAAGCGTAAAACCCAAAACACTCAACTATAAACACACTCTTTGCCACCCCACACACTCTACACCATCCACACACCCCACATCACGCAAGAATTTCTTAAAGAGTCCTTATTTCAACACAAACACACTCTATCATTAGCATGTGCTTGACACACCTGACGCACCTCAAAGGGCTGGCCCATTTCCTAACCTATAACGCACTCTAAACATCCAATGCGCTTCCACAGTAGTAACACACCTCACATACCCGTAACACTCCCACCGACGTACCGCAGTCTGTACAGACGTCGTAACGCACTCTACAGACACGACGCAACGCACTCTGCAGAGGCCAGCTGGGAAAACTAATAACCTTATCGGCTGAGGAGGATGACATATACCGATAACTCAGCATCGGCTTTGGTTATCGGCTCCCACCTAGCTGCTAGGACTCTTTAGACCTCCTGGGACCTCTTGGGACCCACTGGGAAGGGGTAGTACCTACCGGGACCTACTGGGAGGAGTTGAGATTTACTGGGATGGGCTGGGATGTAAAAGGGGGCACTAGGGTCGTGCTGAATGCATCTGGGAACTATCGGGAGCGTCTGGGATCTGCAAGAAGTAGCTGGGACCTACTGGAGAAGGTTGGGACCTACTGAGAATGACTGGGACCTACTTGGTGCGACTGGGATCTATTGGGAAAGGTTGGAACTCACTGGAAGCAGCTGGGAACTACTGGCAGCGGTTGGGTCCCTCTGGGAACGGCTGGGACTTACTGGGAGCTGCTGGGACCTACTGGGAGGGGATGGGATCTCCTGGCTGCTTATTGCTGTACCTCTCTCTCTCTCTCTCTCTCTCTCTCTCTCTCTCTCTCTCTACCTCCCCCCCCCTCTCTCTCTCTCCCTCCCTCCTCTCTCCTCTCACTCTCTCTCTCTATCTCTCTTTCTCCCTCCCTCCCCTTCTCTCACTCTCCCTCCCTCCTCTCTCTCTCTCTCTTGCTCTCCCTCCCTCCTCCTCCCTCCCCCTCCCTCGCTCTCCCTCCTTCCTCTCTCTCTCTCTCTCTCTCTCTTCCTCACTCTCCCTCTCTCCTCTCTCTCTCTTTCTCCCTCCCTCCCCCTCTCTCACTATCCCTCTCTCCTCTCTCTCTCTCTCTTTCTCCCTCCCTCCCCCTCTCTCACTCTCCCTCCCTCCTCTCTCTCTCTCTCTCCTTCTCCCTCCCTCCCCCTCCCTCCTCTCTCTCTCTCGCTCACCTTGGGTCACATTATCTTAATGAAGCAATCCATTACCTGCAGAGATTGATGCAACAAACGTATATCCTCCAGTCCAGCTGAATTGATTCCTGAGTAACTTGATCTCTACCAAGGAGAGGTCAAAGGGCGACCCCAAGCCCGAGGAAAAGGTCAGAGGTCAGGGTCAAACCAGCTGGACTGATCCCTGAGTTGGTCTATACCAACGGGAGGTCAAAGGTCAAGTTCAAACCCGAAGGAGAGGTCAAAGGTCGAGCCAAAACTTGAAGGAGAGATGAAAGGTCACTCCTAAGCCTGAGGGGAAGGTCAAAGGTCATGCCCAATCCTGAAGGAGAGGTCAAAAGTCATGCCAAGACTTGAAGGGAAGGTCAAATGTTACACCCAAATCTGCTCATCTCATTTCCATATGACCAATCCAAAAGGTCAGACCAGAGGTCAGTCCCAAACAGGGTGACCTGACTCCTAGGCGACCTCTGCCATAGAGGTGAAAGGTCGACCCCAAACAGTGACCTAATTTCTAAAAGCGACCTTTCCTATAGAGGTCAAAGGTCAATTCGAGACAGAGTGACCTGACCCCTGAGCGACCTGGGCCAAGGGAAGGTCAAAGGTCGAGGCCAAGCTCGTCCGGCCGATTCCCAAGTGACCCGCGCCGAGGGGGAAGTCAACCGTGGCACTAAAACAGCGGCAAGTACTGTGAATAATTGACAGCCTCATGGGGGGGAAGGGGGATGGGGGGGATTGAGCAGCCGAGGGAACAGCCGCCGGGGAGGGGCTGGGGAAGACAGACAGCTGCATATGCAGCGGTCTGGGGGAGACAGCTGGATATGCAGCTCTTTGATGCAGGTGGATATGCAGCTGTTCAGGGTTACAGCTGCTGAGGAGGTAAGCTTGTTGTGGTGGGGGGGGGGAGGGGGGGAAGGTGGTGCAGCTGAGTAAGAGGTCGAGGGCAGGTACAGATGATATGGGGGGGGAGGGGGGAGGGGGAGAGGGAGGGGGGACAGCAGGTGGCAGGAGTCCAGCTGACTGGTGAGGTGCATTTGGCAAGGGGGGGGGTGTTGGGAGGGGTGGTGAAGACGGTGGGGAGATACGGTGCTACAGTATGGTACGCTGGTACAGTATATTACAGACGTAAAATGTGGTAATGGTACAGTATGGTACATTGGTATACTGTGGTACAACAACAGTATGGTACAGTGACAAAGTCTGGTACGGTGATACGGTATGATACTTCGGTACAGTATGGTACAGTATGATGCAAGGGTACATGTAACGTACAGTGATACAGTGACACAGTACGGTACAATGACACAGAGTGGTACAGCAGTACCGAGGGGTACATTGATACAAAATATCCCAATAATACAGTATGGTACAGAGACCATAGTGAATCGTCCTAAAACCAACTTCACTTCATCGATTGACTGTAAAGATACAGAATAATACAAAATGAAACAGTCCTACTGTATAATACAGAGTGAAAGCTACAGTTTGTAGAGAGAAGCACCTCCTGTATATACATACTGTATGAAATCGAGTGGCTGCTACAGCTTCAGAGTCCTCAAATACAGCTAATGCATCCGCTACAGTCGAGGCACAGCAACCCACAACAGCGAAGGAATACAAAACACGCCCTCCTGTGTCGCCCTCCAAGTTTCAAAAGCCTTACGGCAAAAACATAGTTACAGACGGGAATGACCTCAGTCTCTCTCTCGTCTCCCGGTCATTTTAGCATTTGGAGGGCCACAGGTAAATTACACTCTTGGGGGGGGAAAAATAAGTAAATTCATTGTTCGTTCCCAGACTTGGGAAGAAACACGAGAGCCGTCCACCACGCCACCGCTGCAAGTCACCTGCTTAGCTCGACTCCCAGAAGGAGGGGGTCGTCGAACCCTGGTTATCGTGGTCTGTTGTCCTGCCCGACTTCGAGGAAAGAAGGGAAGAAAATGGGGTCCCCGGTTTCTCGTTTCACTCTCAATTAAGGAGATCGTGGGCGTAAATATATAGATATGTTGATGGGTGATTAAGCAGGTACAGTCTGGGAGGGAGGGAGAGAGGAAGAGAGAGAGGGATAGAGAGGGAGAGAGAGGGAGAGAGCTACGAGCCTCTACAAGGAGATTTTGAAGAAAAAGATGAAAGAAGCAGAAAGAAGAGGAAAGAAGAAGAGGAGAAAGAAAGAAGAAGAAGAACAGAAAGAAAGAAGAAGGAGAAGGAGAAGAAGGAGGAGAAGGAGAAGAAGGAGAAGAAGAATAAAAGGAGAAGGAAAGAAGGAGAAGTAGGAGAAGAAGAAGAAGAAGAAGAAGTAGAAGAAGAAGGAGAAGAAGAATAAGAGGAGAAGGAAAGGAGAAGAAGAAGAAGAGGGAGGAGGAGGAGGAAGAGGAAGAGGAGGAAAGAAGACCAGAGTCTGAGGCCGGAGAAGTAACAAACAGCCCCGTCCCTCATACACTGCGAGACCCGTAATCGCTATGCCCCTCTTCAGGAGAGGAGACAGCGAAATTTTATGATCTGGTTCGTGAAGGCATAACGGCTGACTCCACCTTGGTCAAAACGAGCCACATGGTTTATGATCCCACTAACCTAAGGCCCATTTCTTACACATTTCAGACCTGGTTTTCAGCCTAGATCGTAATCGCATTTAAGATCATTTCGAGGAAACCCCACTTCGACACATGCTGACCTGACGACCAGCGTTATCGCTCAGTAGATGAAAAACATTCGTCACTTTTACCACCTGCAAGACTTGTTTTGGCTTCGGATCTTAAGTCACCCGGGGAAAACCTCCAAATTGTCTTGAATAATTGATGGCTCTTGCGGAAATACTCCTCCCGTTCTAGACAGTGCCACCTACTGTATTTCGACAGTGCCTCTGTTTCCACGCTACATGTAGGACAGAGGCTAACAGGACGTGTGTGCATATGTGTGATGTAGTTTCCCCAAGACAGACAGATGGTAGAACGATGACGAAGAAAGCGATTACACTAACAAAAAATAAAATTCCACCTCGATTTTTTCAGGGGCGTAGGAAAAATGAATTCTGTAGCGACTGTCTCAGAAAGGTTTAAAGAAGGTGTTTGTATCCCAGGTGAGTCATAGGACTGAAGAAGAACCCTCTTATGGGGACCAGGACGTCCGATCATGTAAGCTCAGAACTCTGAGAGAGAGAATAACAGGGGAAATAATCTATACTTTAGAGAGTCGATCATGAGGGGAACGAGTAGACAGGCCTCCGGACTTCAGATCTTACAGATAAAAGTACTGAAGGTAGGTAAACGGCTGGGGATCTGAATGTACGCAACTGAAATTCAGGGCCGCGAATTCTTAATCGAAAAGGGACCTTAGAAGAGAAGGGGTGGCTGGCCCATCCTTCTGTAGGATCATGGGAAGCAACCTGTTGGTAGATTGTGAGGGGAATGACAGGAACAAGCTGGATTACCTGTAGAATCCTTATCCTCTTCTTGGGTGACGTGAGGGACATGAGTGACATGCATGCGGCGGGAGAAGAAGAGCTGTGGTACAGCCAGAAAGGGAGGTAAAGCAATCAATTTACGACAGTCTCATCATTATGGTTTTGCAACGAAGGGGCAGAGGGGAATGCGAGACGTAAACAAAAGCGAGGCGATGAGCGCATCAACACTCGAGTCTCCAAAATACAATACCGTATTTTGGCGGCTGTGTGGAAGGCGCATGGGAAACGGAGAGAAGACCCACATGATACTCGCTATTCTCAATCCCATATAGAAAATATGTGTTCAGTGCTCGATATATATATATATATATATATATATATATATATATATATATATATATATATAC
>JAYMFT010075361.1:0-14458 GCA_038088735.1 Panulirus argus
AATTCATCATGACTTCCATTGCCTTTTTGACTTATTAGACTCATAAACATGAAAAGTGAAAGCTTGTTGGATTTGAAGTGCACATTGAGTTTGATTAGGTAAGAATTGCAGAATAAAGAGTATCTATCCAAAAGCGTGGACACACCGTACCATTGATTTGAGCTAGTGATGAATTTGTATATACAAGTAGTTTTTTTTTTCTTATGAGTGATTTTTAACGACACCTAAAGAAAAAGGTGATGTTTGACAATTCAAGAACCTGACTATTAATAAATAGCATTCAGCTGATATTGACCTTTAGGATCTTTAATGAACTATTTAAATATTCTCTAATCATTCTTATACTCTGATTTATTCAATATAAAGTGTGATCCTCACAGTAGGCTGAAACAGTAATGAGCTTAGTGTGGCGTTCTTGCAAAGTGGTAGGAGATATTTGCGAAACAAATAAAGTTTGTGGATAAAGGAAACCTCACTGCTTAGGATTGATATGGGGTAGGAGGTAAGTCAGATTACTCGACTCTTTACCATATTTCTATATAAAACTTCTTTATACTTGGGTATCTTCTAACCAAATGAAGTAAGGTAATAAACGACCATATTTGTTTAGTGTGATCCAGTTGAGTAAGCATATGTTAGCTTAGGAATAGGGTTGGGATACTGTATAAATCGAATCAGACTTGGAATTAGGAATATACCCAGAATTAGGTAATTCTGAAAATTTTAGAATTCTTGATAATTTACCTAAAATCAAATTGTAAGAATGAAGTTTGGCTAGGCTTTGTTTTACATTTCAGTTAATCTTTGATGGATTGATTTTGCAAACACATTCTGTATTTTCTTAAAATGAAAGATATCAAGAATTCAAGATAGATTATGTATATATAACACCAACCTTGGATAGAAGCCATAGAGATAGGAATGGAACTTTCTTGTACATAATGTAAGTGTGTTGTCAGTTGCTTATGATAATGAATAAAGTTTTCACAATGTATTAATTAATAGGCACCATCATATGGATATATCATGATATTACAATAAAAATAACTTTATAAAGATCTCATTTGTCTTCACAAGATGGACTCTTGGAACTTAAAAATTATAACTTTTTTAATCACATTTAAGAAAATAATAAATAGGCCTTTTCTGAACTGAACCACATAATTTACTGTATAATGGTGGTGTGTTTAGTCAACTTTTTACTTAATGGTTTGTACAGTTTTAGTTATATGTATATGTTTGTAAATAAACATTTTTAAGGAAACATTATTTTTAGTATCCTCACTATGCTTGGGAATATATGATTCTTAATGATTAAAAAGTGCATGTAATTAAATTATTATGTGCAGTTTGTGATGAAATTGCATGTTTTTGAGGCCTCACAAGTATGTTTATGTACATGTTTATATGTGTATATGCATGTGTATGTATATGTATGTGTATATGTTGGTATTATATGTATGTACTGTGCATATATGTGCATGTATGTAAATATGTGTGTGTGTGTGAGAAAATGATCTTTCTTCATCTGTTTCCTGGTGTTACCTCACTAATGAAGGAAACAGCGATCATGTATAATAAATATATATAAATACATGTTCTTGCATAATTTCTTCTCTCACAATTTCTTCATTTACCTTGATGCATTTATCAACCACTCTCTTACTTGAGAAGTGCTCTTTTACATCATTCTTAACTTGTTTTCTACTTCGATTCCTGCTATATCCATTCATTTATCTGTATTATCTATAAAGAATAGCTCATTATCTACTGCCAGACTGATTCAGGAACCAGAAAGATGCAATCAAACCTCTCCTCTCTCTCTCTGTTTTCTTTCACAGTGGATAAAATCTTAACTACTACTTTCTTCTTTTAACCCATCCCAGGTACATTCCTTATAGCTCTCATTTGTACCTTGTCAAATACCTATGTAATTAAGTATTGGGAATTTTGATATATAGTGAGGAGTGGTTGATGATGTTTGTAATTGCATGCATTTCAACTGGTTTTGATGTGTTTTCAGGGCCTGTTGTAGGAATTATCTTGAAGGTTGTAATTGTATTGCTTGTCTCATTGGGAATGAAGGGTGGGCTGGTAATTAATCAGTGGCTTTATATAGGTTTTTCATGATTTTAATGTTTAGCATGGGGTTTGTTAATGCCTGATTTTTGAGTTGTTATTCATGAATATGTTTGTATGTTCTTTGGGAGAAGGGATATCATTGGTACAGATCAGAAGTGCTGGAGAAATGTAATAGGTAATAGGTGTGAATCTTCTTTAGCCTATGCCAGAATTGGAGAGCTAATGTATAATTTGCCTTTCTGTGAATTAGGTTGGTGTTTGTGTAATTTAGAGTATGAGTTTTTTTGTCTGCTATCTATTGATGGTGATTGGTTTTCTCTAAGTTGGTTTCTCTGTTCTAAAGTACTGATTTGGAAAGCTTTGTAAAGCAACATCTTGCATATTCTAAATATTATTTGGGTCTTCTCATCCTGAGGATCACTTTTCTCTGAAAAGTATATTGAGTGTTAATTATGGTCAGAAGTTTATTTTCTATTTTTCATATGACAGGGAAAGCATGATCAGCAGAATGCCCAGAGCAGTAGCAGCAGTAGTGACAGTGATTGAAAGTTATAATATTGTTGTTGATTCTGTGAATATATCTAAAATTAAGTATGCATTATAAATTTCCTTTCATCTAACTTTCTTGGATAGCTCGTAATGCAGCATGGGCATTTAGGTGCAACTATATATCATGTCATGTAAAAATGTCATGTAACAAAATGTAATTTGTCACATATTTATTAAAGTTCTTGTAAGGATCGTGAAATATCCAGTTTGTTTTAGATTAGGCTGACCTGTCTAGAACCATTCCAAGGACTACCCTTTTTAAACTTTGCATGGAAATCTCAGATAAATGGCTGGAAGACAACCCAGCAGGAAACAGCAGGGTTTGGCACACAGTATGTAATGGTAAATTCATCAGGACTTCCATTGCCTTTTTGACTTATTAGTCTCATAAACATGAAAAGTGAAAGCTTGTTGGATTTGAAGCGTACATTGAATTGGATTAGGTAAGAACTGCAGAATAAATAATATCTATTCAAAAGTGTGGACACACCGTACCATTGAATTGAGCTAGTGATGAACTGGTATATGTATGTAGTTTTTTCTTACGAGTGACTTTTATTGACACTTGAAAACAAAAAGTGATGTTTGACAATTCAAGAACCTGACTACTAATAAATCGCATTCAGCTGATATTGACCGTTATGATCTTTAATGAACTATTTAAATAATGTCTAATTAGTCTTATACTCTGATTTATTCAAAATAAAAGCTTATTGTGGCATCCTTGCAAAGTGGTACGAGATATTTGCGAAACAAATAAAGTTTGTGAATAAGGGAAACCTCACTGTTTAGGATTCATACGGGGTAGGAGGTAAGTCATTTACCTTGATGCATTTATCAACCACTCTCTTACTTGAGAAGTGCTCGTTTACATCATTCTTGTTTTCTACTTCAATTCCTGCTATATCCATTCATTTATCTATATTATCTATAAAGAATCGCTCATTATCTACTGCCAGACTGATTCAGGAACCAGAAAGATGCAATCAAACCTCTCCTCTCTCTCTCTCTCTTTTCTTTCACAGTGGATAAAATCTTAACTACTACTTTCTTCTTTTAACACATTCCAGGTACATTCTTTATAGCTCTCTGTTGTACCTTGTCAAGTACTTATGTCATTAAGTATTGGGAATTTTGATATATAATGAGGAATGGTTGATGATGTTTGTAACTGCATGAATTCCGACTGGGTTTGATGTGTTTACAAGGCCTGTTGGATAAATCGTCTTGAAGGTTGTAATTGCATTGCTTGTATCATTAGGAATGAAGGGTGGTTTGGTATTTAGCTCGAGGCTTTTATGTAGGTTTTATATGACTTTACTGTTTAAGGTGAGGTTTGTTATTGACTGATTTTTGAGTTGTAATTCATGAATATGTTTGTGTGTTCTTTGGGAGAAGGGATATCATTGGAATGGGTCAAAAGTGTTGAATAAATGCAATAGGTGTGACTCTTCTTTAGCTTGTACCAGAATTGGAGAGCCAATGTATTTTTTTACTTTCTGTGATTAGGTTGGTGTTAGTGTATTTTAGAGTATGGATTTGTTGTCTGATATCTATTGATGGTGTTTGGTTTTGTCTAAGTTGGTTTCTCTGTTTTATAGTATTGATTTGAAAAGCTTTGTAAATCAACATCTTGCATATTCTAAACCATTAGTTGGGTCTTCTCTTTCTGAGTAGCACTTTTCTTTTTAAAGTATAATGAGTTTTAATTATGGTCAGAAGTTTATTTCTTATTTTTCATATTACAGGGAAAGCGTGATCAGCAGAATGCCCAGAGCAGTACCAGCATAATTAGCAGCAGTGGTGACAGTGATTGAAAGTTGTAATATTATTGTTGACAGTGTGAATATATCTAAAATTAAGTATGCATTAAAAATTCCCTTTCATTTAACTTTCTTGCAAAGCTTGTAATGCAGGATGGACATTTAACTTTTAAAAATGTTATGTAATAAAGCGTAATCTGTCATATTCTTATTAAAGTTCTTGTAAGGATAGTGAAATTTCCAGTTTTTTGAAATTAGGCTGACCTGTCTAGAACTATTCCATGGATTGCCCTTTTTAAACTTTGCATGGAAGTCTCAGTGAAATGGCTGGGAGAGGAAAACCCAATTGGAAACAGCAGGGATAGGCACATAGTATATGATGGTAAATTCAACATGACTTCCATTTCCTTTCTGACTTATGAGACTCATAAACATGAAAAGTGAAATCTTGTTGGATTTGAAGTGTACATTGAATTTGATTAGGTAAGAAGTGCAGAATAAATAGAATCTATTCAAAAGTGTGGACACACCATATCATTGATTTGAGCTAGTGATTAATTGGTATATATAAGTAGCTTTTTTTCTTATGAGTGATTTTTATTGACACCTGAAAACAAAAGGTGATATTTGAAAATTTAATAACTTGACTATTAATAAATCAGATTCAGCTGAAATTGACCTTTAGGATCCTTAATGAACTATTTAAATATTCTCTAATTAGTCTTATACTCTGATTTATACAAAATGAAAGAATGGGACAGAGTGATCATCACAGTTGGCTGAAACACTAATGAGCTTAGTGTGGGTCCTTGCAAAGTGGTAGGAGATATTTGCGAAACAAAAACATTTTGTGGATAAGGGAAACCTCACTGTTTATGATTTATATGGGGTAGGAGGTAAGTCATATTACTAGACTCTTTACCACATTATTATTAAAAATTTCTTTATACTTAGGTATTTCCTAACAAAATGGAATAAGGTAATATAGGACTATATTTGTTTAGTAATATTCAGTGGCGTAAGCATATGTTAGATTAGGAATAGGGTTGGGATTCTGTACAAATCGAATCAGACTTGGAATTAGGAACATACCTGGAACTAGTTACTCCTCAAAATTTTAGAATTCAAGATAATTTACCTATAATCAAATTGTAAGAAACAAGATTGGCTAGGCTTTGCTTTACATGTTCAGTTAATCTTTGAAAACTTTATGTTGCAAACACATTCTGAACTTTTTTAAAAATGAAAGATGTCAAGAATTCAAGATAGATTACATATGTATAACACCTACTTGGATAGAAGCCATAGTGATAGAAATGGAAATTCCTTGTACATGATGTAAGTGTGTTGTCAGTTGCTTATGATAATGAAAAAATCGTTTTCTCACTGCATTCATTAATAGGGACTATCATATAGATCTATCATCATATTGCAATAAAGGTAACATTACAAAGGTCTCATTTGTTTTGACAAGATACACTTTTGGAACTCAAAAATTATAACTTTTTTATTCACATTTAAAAAAAATAATATATTGGCCCTTTCTGAACTGAACCACAAGATTTATTGTGTAATGGTGATGTGTTTAGTTAACTTTTTATTTAATGGTTTGTACAGTTTTAGCTATATGTATATGTTTGTAAATAAACTTTTTTAAGGAAGCATTATTTTTATTATCCTCACTATGCTTGGGAATATGTGATTCTTAATGATTAAAAAGTTTGTGTAATTAACTTATGTGCAGTATGTGATGAAGTTGTATGTTTATGGGGTCTTGCAAGTATGTTCATGTGTATATGTGTATATGCATGTGTATGTATATGTACATGTATATGTTGCTATTATATGTATGTACAGTGCATATATGTGCATGAATGTATATATGTGTGTGTGTGTGAGTGAATGATCTTTTTTTGTTTGTTTCCTGGTGGTACCTCACTAATGCAGGAAACAGTGATCAAGTATAATAAATAAATGCAGATACATGTTCTTACATCATGTCTGCTCTCACAGTTTCTTCATTTACCTTGATGCATTTATCAACCACTCTCATACTTGAGAAGTGCTCTTTCACATCATTTTTAACTTGTTTTCTACTTCGATTCCTGGTATATCCATTTACTTATCAATATCATCTATAAGGAATAGCTCATTATCTACTGGCAGACTGATTCAGGAACCAAAGATTTGCAATCAAACCTCTCTTCTCTGTCTCTCGGATTTTACACAGTAGACAAAATCTTAGCCACTACTTTCTCTTTTTAAAACATTCAAAGTACATTCTTTATAGCCCTCTGTAGTACCTTGTCAAATACTTATGTCATTAAGTATTGGGAATTTTGATATATAGTGAGAAGTGGTTGATGATGTTTGTAACTGCATGCATTACAACTGGTTTTGATGTGTTTTCAGGGCCTGTTGTAGGAATTGCTTTGAATGTTGTAATTGTATTGCTTGTATTGTTGGGAATGAAGGGTGGGTTGGCAGTTAATCAGTGGTTTTTATATAGGTTTTTCATGATCTTAATGTTTAGGGTGAGATTTGTTAATGACTGATTTTTGAGTTGTAATTCATGAATATGTTTGTGTGTTCTTTGGGAGAAGGGATATCATTGGAATGGGTCAGAAGTGTTGGATAAATGCAATAGGTGTGACTTCTTTAGCCTGTGCCAGAATTGGAAGGCCAATGTATAATTTGCGTTTATGTGATTAGGTTGGTGTTAATGTAATTTAGAGTATGGATTTGTTGTCTGATATCTACTGATGGCAATTGGTTTTGTCTAAGTTGATTTCTCTGTTTTATAGCACTGATTTGGAAAGCTTTGTAAAGCAACATCTTGCACGTTCTAAACCATTAGTTGGGTCTTTTCTTTCTGCGGAGCACTTTTCTTTGAAAAGTATGTTGAGTTTTGATTATAGTCAGAAGTTTATTTTTTATATTTCATATTACAGGGAAAGCGTGATCAGCAAAATGCCCAGAGCAGTAGCAGCAGCAGTAGTGACAGTGATTGACGGTTATAATATTGTTGTTGATATTGTGAATATATCTAAAATTAAGTATGCATTATAAATTCCCTTTCTTTTAAATTTCTTGGAAAGTTCGTAGTGCAGCATGGGCATTTAGATGCAACTGCAATGATAAATCATGTCACGTAAAACTGTCATGTAACAAAATGTAATTTGTCATATTTTTATTAAAGTTCTTGTAAGGATCTTGAAATACCCAGTTTTTTTAAATTAGGCTGACCTGTCTAGAACCATTCCATGGATTGCCCTTTTTAAACTTTGCATGGAAATCTCAGTCAAATTGCTTGGAGAAGAAAACACAACAGGAAACAGCAGCGCTAGGCACACAGTATATAATGGTAAGTTCATCATGACTTCCATTCCCTTTTTGACTTATTAGACTCATAAACATGAAAAGTGAAAGCTTGTTGGATTTGAAGTGTACATTGAATTGGATTAGGTAAGAATTGCAGAATAAATAGTATCAATACAAAAGTGTGGACACACCATACTATTGATTTGAGCTAGTTTTTTTTCTTTTGAGTGATTTTTATTGACACCTAAAAAAAAAAGTTATGTTTGACAATTCAAGAAATTGACTATTAATAAATAGCATTCAACTGATATTGACCTTTAGGATCTTTAATGAACTATTTAAATATTCTCTAATCAGTCTTATACTCTGATTTATTCAATATAAAATCATGGGACAGAGTGACCTTCACAGTAGGGTGAAACAGTAATGAGCTTAGTGTGGCATTCTTGCAAAGTGGTAGGAGATATTTGCGAAAGAAATAAAGTTTGTGGATAAGGGAAACCTCACTGCTTAGGATTTATATGGGGTAGGAGGTAAGTCAGATTACTAGTATTACCGTATTTTTATATAAATCTTCTTTATACTTGGGTATCTTCTAACCAAATGAAGTAAGGTAATAAACGACCACATTTGTTTAGCATGATCCAGTTGCGTAAGCATATGTTAGCTTAGGAATAGGGTTGGGATACTGTACAAATCAGATCAGACTTGGAATTAGGAACATACCGGAAATAGGTACTTCTCAAAATTTTAGAATTCTTGATAATTTATCTAAAATCAAATTGTAAGAATGAAGTTTGCCTAGGCTTTGTTTTACATTTCAGTTAATCTTTGATAGATTGATTTTGCAAACACATTCTGTATTTTCTTAAAATGAAAGATATCAAGAATTCAAGATAGATTACGTATGTATAACACCTACCTTGGATAGAAGCCATAGAAATAGAAATGGAACTTTCTTGTACACGATGTAAGTGTGTTGTAAGTTGCTTATGGTAATGAAAAAAGAGTTTTCGCACTGTATTAATTAATAGGCACCATCATATGGATTTATCATGATATTACAATAAAATAACATTATAAAGGTCTCATTTGTCTTGACAAGATGCACTCTTGGAACTCAAAAATTATAACTTTTTTAATCACATTTAAATAAATAATAAATAGGCCTTTTCTGAACTGAACCACATAATTTACTGTATAATGGTGGTGTGTTTAATCAGCTTTTTATTTAATAGTTTGTACAGTCTTAGTTATATGTATATGTTTGTAAATAAACATTTTTAAGGAAGTAATATTTTTAGTATCCTCTCTATGCTTGGGAATATATGATTCTTAATAGTTAAAAACTGCGTGTAATTAAATTATGTGCAGTTTGTGATGAAATTCAATGTTTATGAGGCCTGACAAGTATGTTTATGTACATGTTTATATGTGTATATGCATGTGTATGTATATGTATGTGTATATGTTGGTATTATATGTATGTACTGTGCATATATGTGCATGTATGTATATATGTGTGTGTGTGTGTGTGTGTGAGAAAATGATCTTTCTTCATCTGTTTCCTGGTGCTACCTCACTAATGAAGGAAACAGCGTCATGTATAATAAATATATATAAATACATGTTCTTGCATAATTTCTTGTCTCACAGTTTCTTCATTTACCTTGATGCATTTATGAACCACTCTCTTACTCGAGAAGTGCTCTTTTACATCATTCTTAACTTGTTTTCTACATTGATTCCTGCTATATCCATTCATTTATCAACATTATCTATAAAGAATATCTCATTATCTACTGCCAGACTGATTCAGGAACCAGAAAGATGTAATCAAACCTCTCCTCTCTCTCTCTTTTCTTTCACAGCGGATAAAATCTTAACTACTACTTTCTCCTTTTAACACATTCCAGGTACATTCTTTATAGCTCTCTGTTGTACCTTGTTAAAGACTTATGTCATTAAGTATTGGAAATTTGATATATAGTGAGGATTGGTTGATGATGTTTGTAATTGCATGCATTCCAACTGGTTTTGATGTGTTTTCAGGGCCTGTTGTAGGAATTATCTTGAAGGTTGTAATTGTGTTGCTTATTTCATTGGGAATGAAGGTTGGGTTGGTAGTTAATTAGTGGCTTTATATAGGTTTTACATGATTTTAATGTTTAGGGTGAGGTTTGTTAATGTCTGATTTTTGAGTTGTTATTCATGAATATGTTTGTATGTTCTTTGGGAGAAGGGATATCATTGGTATACGTCAGAAGTGCTGGATAAATGCAATAGGTGTGAATCTTCTTTAGCCTGTGCCAGAATTGGAGAGCTAATGTATAATTTGCCTTTCTGTCATTATGTTGGTGTTTGTGTAATTTAGAGTATGATTTTTTTTGTCTGATATCTATTGATGGTGATTGGTTTTGTCTAAGTTGGTTTCTCTGTTCTACAGTACTGATTTGGAAAGCTTTGTAAAGCAACATATTGCATATTCTAAACCATTATTTGGGTCTTCTCATTCTGAGGATCACTTTTCTTTGAAAAGTATATTGAGTTTTGATTATGGTCAAACGATTATTTTCTATTTTTCATATTACAGGGAAAGCATGATCAGCAGAATGCCCAGAGCAGTAGCAGCATAAGTAGCAGCAGTAGTGACAGTGATTGAAAGTTATAATATTGTTGATGATACTGTGAATATATCTAAAATTATGTATGCATTATAAATTTCCTTTCACTTAACTTTCTTATAAAGCTCGTAATGCAGCATGGGCATTTAGATGCAACTGCAACAATATATCATGTCATGTAAAAATGTCATGCAACAAAATGTGATTTGTCATATATGTATTAAAGTTCTTGTAAGGATCGTGAAATATCCAGTTTTTTTGAAATTAGGCTGTCCTGTCTAGAACCATTCCAAGGATTGCTCTTTTTAGACTTTGCATGGAAATTTCAGATAAATAGCTGGGAGAAGAAAACCCAACAGGAAACAGCAGGGCTAGGTACACAGTATATAATGGTAAATTCATCAAGACTTCCATTGCCTTTTTGACTTATTAGTCTCATAAACATGAAAAGTGAAAGCTTGTTGGATTTGAGGTGTACATTGAATTGGATTAGGAAAGAATTGCAGAATATATAATATCTATTCAAAAGTGTGGACACACTGTACCATTGATTTGGGCTAGTGATGAATTGGAATATACAAGGAGTTTTTTTTCTTATAAGTGATTTTTATTGACACCTGAAAACAAAAAGTGATGTTTGAAAATTCAAGAACCTGACTATTAATAAATCACATTCAGCTGGTATTGACCATTGTGATCTTTAATGAACTATTTACATATTGTCTAATTAGTCTTATACTCTGATTTATTCAAAATAAAAGCTTATTGTGGTGTCCTTGCAAATTGGTATGAGATATTTGCGAAACAAATAAAGTTTGTCGATAAGGGAAACCTCACCGCTTAGGATTTATATAGGGTAGGAGGTAAGACAGATTACTAGACTCTCTACCACATTTTTATATAAAACTTCTTTATACTTGGGTATTTCCTAAGAAAATGAAATAAGGTAATATAGGACTATATTTGTTTAGTAATATCCAGTTGTGTAAGTATATGTTAGCTTAGGAATGGGGTTGAAATATTGTACAAATCGAATCAGATTTGGAGTTAGGAACATACCTAGAATTCGGAACTTCTCAAAATTTTAGAATTCTTGATAATTTACCTAAAATCCAATTGTATGAATGAAGTTTGGCTAGGCTCTGCTTTACATGTTCAGTTAATCTTTAATAGTTTGATATTGCAAACACACTCCGGATTTTTTTTCAAATGAAAGATATCAAGAATTCAAGATTGATTACTTATGTATAACACCTACCTTGGATAGAAGCCATAGCGACAGAAATGGAACTTTCTTGTACATGACGTAAGTGTGTTGTCAGTTGCTTATGATAATGAAAAAGAGTTTTCACACTGTATTAATTAACAGTCACCATCATTTAGATTTATCATCATATTACAATAAAGGTAGCATTACAAAGGTCTCATTTGTCTTAAGATACACTTTTGGAACTCAAAAATTATAACTTATTTATTCACCTTTAAGAAAATAACGAATAGGCCATTTCTGTACTGAACCACATAATTTACTGTATAATGGTGATGTGTTTAGTTAACTTTTTATTCAATGGTTTGTACAGTTTTAGTTATATGTATATGTTTGTAAATAAACTCTTTTAAGGAAGCATTATATTTATTATCCTCAACTTCTTGGGAATATATGATTCTTGATTAAAAAGTGCGTGTAATTAACTTATGTGCAGTATGTGATGAAGTTGTATGCTTATTGGGCCTCGCAAGTATGTATATGTACATGTGTATATGTGTATACACATGTGTATATACATGTATGTATATATGTTGGTATTATATGTATGTACTAAGCATATATGTGCATGTATGTATATAAGTGTGTGAGTGAGTGAATGGATCTTTTTTCGCCTGTTTGCTGGTGCTACCTCGCTAATGAAGGAAACAGCGATCAAGTATAATAGATAAATATAAATACATGTTCTCACATAATTTCTTCTTTCACAGTTCCTTCATCTACTTTGATGCATTTATCAACCACTCTCTTACTTGAGAAGTGCTCTTTTACATCATTTTTAACTTGTTTTATACTTTGATTTCTGCTATATCCATTCATTTATTAATATTATTTATAAAGAATAGCTCATTATCTACTGCCAGATTGATTCAGGAACCAGAAAGTTGCAATCAAACCTCTTTTCTCTCTTTCTCTTTTCTTTCAGAGCGACAAAATCTTAACCACTACTTTCTCCTTTTCACACATTCCAGTTTCATTCTTTATAGCTCTCTGTTGTACCTTGTCAAGTACTTATGTCATTAAGTATTGGGAATTTTGATATATAATGAGGAGTGGTTGATGATGTTTGTAATTGCATGAATTCTAACTAGGTTTGATGTGCTTTCAAGGCCTGTTGGAGAAATCGTCTTGAAGGTTGTAATTGCATTGCTTGTATCATTAGGAAAGAAGGGTGGTTTGGTATTTAATTCAAGGCTTTTATGTAGGTTTTTTTATGACTTTACTGTTTAGGGTAAGGTTTGTTATTGACTGATTTTTGAGTTGTAATTCATGAATATGTTCATGTGTTCTTTGGGAGAAGGGATATCACTGGAATGGGTCAAAAGTGTTGAATAAATGCAATAGGTGTGACTCTTCTTTAGCCTGTACCAGAATTGGAGAGCCTATGTATTTTCTTCATTTCTGTGATTAGGTTGGTGTTAGTGTATTTCAAAGTATGGATTTGTTGTCTTATATCTATTGATGGTGTTTGGTTTTGTCTAAGTTGGTTTCTCTGTTCTATAGTATTGATTTGAAAAGCTTTGTAAATCAACATCTTACATATTCTAAACCATTAGTTGGGTCTTCTCTTTCTGAGTAGCACTTTTCTTTGAAAAGTATAATGAGTTTTAATTATGGTCAGAAGTTTATTTCTTATTTTTCATATTACAGGGAAAGCGTGAGCAGCAGAATGCCCAAAGCAGTAGCAGCATAATTAGCAGCAGTAGTAACAGTGATTGAAAGTTGTAATATTATTGTTGATAGTGTGAACATATCTGAAATTAAGTATGCATTATAAATTCCCTTTCATTTAACTTTCTTGCAAAGCTTGTAATGAAGGATGGGCATTTAGATGCAACTGTAACAATAAATCATGTCATCTAAAAATGTCATGTAATGAAATGTAATCTGTCAAACTTTTATTAAAGTTCTTGTAAGGATCGTGAGATTTCCAGTTTTTTTAAATTAGGCTGACCTGTCTAGAACTATTCCATGGATTGCCCTTTTTAAACTTTGATTGGAAGTCTCAGTGAAATGGATGGGAGAAGAAAACCCAATAGGAAACAGCAGGGATAGGCACACAATATATGATGGTAAATTCATCATGACTTCCATTGCCTTGGCTTTGAAGTGTACATTGAATTTGATTAGGTAAGAACTGCAGAATAAATAGTATCTATTCAAAAGTGTGGACACACCGTATCATTGATTTGAGCTGGTGATTAATTAGTATATACGAGTAACTTTTTATCTTATGAGTGATTTTCATTCACACCTGAAAAAAAAATGTGATATTTGAAAATTTAATAACTTAACTATTAATAAATCAGATTCAGCTGAAATTGACCTTTATGATCTTTAATGAACTATTTAAATATTCTCTATTTAGTCTTATACTCTTATTTATTCAAAATTAAAGAATGGGACAGAGTGATCATCACAGTTGGCTGAAACAGTAATGAGCTTAGTGTGGCATCCTTGCAAAGTGGTAGGAGATATTTGCGAAATAAATAAATTTGTGGATAAGGGAAACCTCACTGTTTATGATTTATATGGGGTAGGAGGTAAGTTATATTACTAGACTCTTTACCACATTTTTATATAAAACTTCTTTATACTTGGGTATCTCCTAAGAAAATGAAATAAGGTAATATATGACAATATTTGTTTAGTAATATCCAGTGGCGTAAGCATATGTTAGATTAGGGATAGGGTTGGGATACTATACAAATCGAATCAGACTTAGAATTAGGAACATACCTGGAATTAGTTACTCCTCAAACTTTTAAAATTCTTGATAATTTACCTAAAATCAAATTGTAAGAAACAAGATTGGCTAGGCTTTGCTTTACATGTTCAGTTAATCTTTGAAA
>JAYMFT010075372.1:0-14458 GCA_038088735.1 Panulirus argus
ACATATTATATATATATATATATATATATATATATATATATATATATATATATATATATATATATATATATATAGGTGTACTGCCAACACTACTGTATCTTTTAATGTACTACAAAATTGCTGCCAACGCTGTAATCCTGGTGTCAACATAGGTGCCGATAGTTAAAGCACGTGTCAGTACTGTAACAACTGCGACAAAACTACAACATTACAAAACTTGCGCCAAAATTCCAACATTGGTGCCAACACCACAGAGGTAGTGCCAGCACTGGACCTAATAATAGAGAGGTGGTGCCAACTCTGCTGCAAGCACAAAAGAGGTAGTGCTGACGCTGGTGCCAGCACCTGATGCTAACACCATAGATGTAATTTCAAAACTAGTGCCAACACTAGTGCCAATAATAATACATACAACGTTTGAGGTGTATTACCAACACTGGTGCCAGCACTAGAGAATTAGTGCCAACGCTGGTGTCAACACGTCCGCAAGACAAACGAGAAGGCGCAAAAAGCTGCGGACGTTTTACTTTCCAAGACAACGTGACCAGGCCAGCCCGAGCGACCAGCAGGGTGGAAGGGTGCTGGAACAGGGAGGCGGAAGCGATATAACAGGGGGGGGGGAGGATGGAAGGAAGAAGGTAGGGGTTGATGGAGCAGGGAGAGAGGAGGGAGTAACACGAGGATATGAAAGAGAAGCAGAAATAGGGTGAAGAAGAGGAGGTCAAGATCTGTATGGATGGAGAGGTAAACGGGGAACAGGAAGATGGAGGGAGAGGACGTAAGAAGAGGAGAAGGATGGAGAGGAAAAGAGGAAAATGGGAAGGACAGGGGAATAATGTGATAAACTGTGGAAGGAATAAGAGAGTGAAAAAAAAATACGTCTGGAAATGTCTAGAGGAGACAGAGTCACGGAGTTATCAGAGTTCAAAGTGAAGAGGTGAGAGGACAAGTGCAGGACAGATACAGGACAGGTACACGAGAAGGGTAGTCAAGATAGAGGCTGAAGACTTGGGCTAAGGATCACCCGCCGATCCTGGAGAAGATACAAGAGCGAGCGAGATCCAACGAAAACATCTGCAGAGACGAAGGATTCACTCAACCGAGAAAGCAAAGCAAAAGAAGAAATAAAATGCAGAAGAAAGAGAGTCATCATACGAGAAAGTAAGGTCAAGACATATTACTCTGTCGATGGTTTCCGTGTCGTGGTCCAGTTTAGGATGGAAGTCTTAAATCAGACTCGGAAAATGATTTTAAATTGTTTACCTCTGGCATGACGTCCACAAGTAACTTTTATCAGTTCCATCACCGAGGAGGTGGGGGGTGTGGTGAGGGAAGGGACTGGTCACACTTAACAATACCACTACTTTTCCCCAGTGGCTGGCGCAGCCCCCTGGTGGACTTGTTAAAGTTAAAAGGATTTCCCAGTGGGGTGTTTGTCACAATCTTTGGATATTCTCAGAAGGCGAAGTTTTCAAGAATGACTTTCTTCCTCAATGCGCCCATTGTAAGAATCCTTATGTGTTGTAAATACGATGCAAAACTGTGAGTCATTCGTACTTTTAAGGATTTCTTTCGCGTTCATCTGCTCCTGTAAACGTATTTACCTCTGATATATATATCATCATTCACAACTGTGAACGTTTCTGGTGATACATATAAATTTTGCATTAAAGAGCATTTTTCCATCTGTCAGGCGGAGCGCTCCTATGTTCTTTCACACGGATCTTCGAGTGAAAAATGTTGATTTACGAGCTGTAGATAATCCAGTGTAAACGAACTCTCCCTTACCACCAGCCTACACCAGTGACTTCAGCCTCACAAAACTACACTCGCTCACAAAGCGCCATGAAGCTGTAACAGTTGTCTTGTATCAGCAGAACCATCGCGGGCAATGAAACTCTAAACCACGCATGATAACACACGTTTAAAAGCACCATATATCAAGCAGCGATTGAGGAAGCACCGACGGACGAGTCTTGGCTCAGGAGACACAGAGGCGACCACCAACAACCTCTTGCCTCCCTGGCCCAGGACACCGGCACTAAAGATTCCTATCGCTGGTCCAACCATTACGAGGACCATCAGTTCACGCCACTGTGGATGTAATTCCCGTCAGTCAACATTTACCGAGACAGCAAAGTCGAAAGTCTCGAAATTGCTTGAATAACTTGAGTAACGACTTTTGTAAGAGATAAAAGAGATGATGAAGAGAACCTGTGTGAATGTCTTTCTTCCGAAGTACTATTCAATTACACTAAACAGGAACGAGGCAGAGGGAACAGGGAAATACACGGATGATCATCATTTAAAGAAAATGATCATGGTTGATGTTGGAGGTCAGTGAATGGCTTTGATAAATGTTGCTTTTCATGCAATAATGTTTTGATGATGCAGCAGAGGCACGTATCTCTTCTTCCACTACAGGCACACATTCTCTCGACATACATCTATCTTTACTAACTCAGGCAGCTATCTCTTCATTTCTTAAAAGTATCTATATCATAAGCGGTAAGTCAAATCAACGTGCTGGTAAAAGACTGCCTCCGAAAATCATTTCAGTTGATCAAGCAATCAATTTGCAAAATTCTGCTGGTGAAAGCAAGGTCTATCCATCAATGGTCTGCTCTCCTGTGGCGGGGGAATTCACTAACCAGGAATTAGTCTTAAAATGATTACTACCACGACGACCTGCTTATCGAAGAACCGTTTAAGGGAGACCCGCTTAACGAGGAACTGCTTAACGGCGACGACCTCTTGAACAAAGACTCGTTCCATGAATTGGTCAACTCATATTGTAGTATTTGGTGAAGCCGTCCTGCACGCAGACAGCCAGGAGCACGAGTCTTGGGAGTTGCTTATTTCAGGTTTGTGAAGTGGCTGACGACACTCATCACCACATATATTTATCCTGCCGACCACGTTCTAGGAAGGGTTCGCTCCAACTAAATGTCATATTGTAGAGTCTGGCTCACCCAAGGATATCTGGTCCTCCATGTCCATCATGGGACACGGTCGTCATGAAGGGAGGATGGCGATCCTTTCTTGTCATAAGGAAGATGCGTCTTGGAAGGGGCGAGTGATCTCATGGCGCTTCTAAAGGTTGGGACGCCTCCGCCCTCGACTCATACAGCTCCACCTCACAAACAGCTCCACCTCACTTAACAGTCTCCTGTTGTTACCGTATGAATCGAGGCAACTGTTGGCTTACCACCCCCGTTGATGCTGACATGTGTCCCCCACTAAACAGTCGACTGTTGATGCTGCACATAAAAGGATAACTGCAGAAAATAATGCCCAAGATAAGTCGAGCAGTACATGATCTACAACCGACCTGCTCAGATGATAAAGGTTGATACGTGCATTTTTTCTTTTGCTTTTAACAAGAACATGATACACAATGGAACTTCGCATCATCATGTATGACACGATAAGATATATTAGCACTAGGCAAAAAAGGAGAAATTTTGTCTGGTTACTGTACCGTAAAATGTGCAAAAGATTTGGCGAAGGTGCACGTCAATATAGCCTTAGTGTACGAGGTCGTAGAGGACAACCGGATACAATTATCGTACGCGACTCCTGCGGCGGCGTTCGGTAGTTTGTTTTGGCAGTGGATGTATGAGGGGTGTGTGGAGGTACCACACTAGGATTTTGTCTCTCGTACTACAATCTTTAGTGTCTTTTGCACAATGGCGGCACAGATACAGACTAAATCACCTGCCATTGTAGAGTAAAATAAATATATTTGCGAATAATCAAAGAAGTTCTAGAGGAATACATTGATTCTACACGTCATATTTTTCTCTCTCGTAGACATTCTCAGAAAGCCAAGCGTATTCTTGGGCGAGACTTCGTGGATGCAGACCTGCGCCATCGTCTGGGGAACACGACAGATTTATCACATGTCGCATACTTGACAAACGATATTACTCCCCACAAACTTAAGAGCGAACGTAACTACATTCTGATCAGTCTGAATAGTTATATTGTTACTCGGTTTCATTGTTCATCATATCGAGTGAGAGGCCGTCATCCTGAAGGTGTTGCCCTACGCATGACCACTCCTGTGGCATCGTCAGCAGCATCCAGTCTTAAGAGAGGATCTTCCCTCACTGGTCTGCACCCCACCAATATACAGCCAAGGACAACCACCTGTCTTTTACTGATCATGTCCTCTCCCCACACCCTCTCTCTCTCCCCACCTGCTGCAACGCAGCTCCCCCACTTCAGCCAATGATAACCCGTCTTACAGAGAGAATCTTTACTCCCCCCTCCCCTCTTCCCTACCCGCGACTCCACCGGCAGAGCCAATGGCAGCCCTTCTTACAGACGGTCTCACTCCCGCCAGCCAACCAAAATAGATGGGTCTCAACAAAACCGATAAACTGACCTCAGAGGCGACTTTACCCGGAAAGAAAAAAGAAAAAAAAATGATATCGACCAGACTTCAACAACTGACGACTCATGCATCTTCAATCGCCGTCCCAACGAGTTCTCTTCTTTAACCACTCGGCTCCTGTCATTGGACTCGACGTCCAAGTCTAGTACGGGTTATCTGATCAGGTCGGAATTGTATTAAAATGACAAGAAACCTGCGTGATTTGGGCAAAGTGATCTTGTGTACATATGTATATATTCGATTTCGCATTAATTTTTTTTCGGTCAGGTCCAAAGATATATCACAAGTTCTCACCTTCTCTGTTTGTGTTAACTTTACAAGTGATAGAAATTGATAATGAAATTCGTGTACGTCCAAGAAACTCCCGTCTTCTGATGGGGGCTCCTGACGCGTCCTTCTGCTCTGGAAGCCCAGGTTAGGCAGGCGGAGATGTCTAGCCACGCCTATGAATCGTGTCCTCCTTCTCCTGATTCAACACTCGAAAATCCTAAACCCGAACACATACGTACTTTTTTCCAAAACAGCACAATACAACGCTCGTGGAATATGCAATTCGAGAACAATATGTAAATCAGGAACTGTTTAAATTTACCCATCCAGGATTTACAAGGGCACGTAGTCGAGAATGTGTATGTCATCAAATTCTTGTAAGATGTTTTTCAGCAGCATCTTAAGGTAATCTGTTCATCAATTTGAATTTTGAGGAAAATATACCTACATAATTGTGCTATTGTAAACGAGAATAATATACATATAAGACACGTAGAAAAATATGTATATTACACATTGAAAACGTAAACTACAACCGGCAATTCTCCACTATAAACAAATCGGATATTTCCACAAGCACTTCCCAATGTCCATGCAGTGTTGCCAGAAAAGACACTCGACGCCTCGTGTTCTTTGTGGCCCATCACCTCTCAGTGGTGCCAACGAAGCAAGAATACCAAATGATGCGTTGGGGACGGGGTTCAAACAACCGACATCCAAACGTGACAGTTTTACCAAGTTGTAATGATAATTTTATTCTGGCAATTTTACGGCAAATCAACCTTCTTGTTGATGATAATTGCAGATTCTCTTTGGCAAAAACAAAAAAAAAAGGAGCATATCCACATTGGCTGTACAGTCGTAGACTTAAGGATCGAAGTTCCGCCAAGTTAACATTGCGGGACTTTATTCATCCAATCTTCTGTGCTCCTCTGCGCCCACTTGAGGTAATCACTTGATGCTATCACTGCCGCGAGTAATCATCTTTGTTTATTGCGTACGAGATGATTATTCCTATAACATATGATGTTATCATGAGTGATCATCTGTGTTATGTTGATGCAGTAGAGAGAGAGAGAGAGCGAGCTACCGCCTGTAGTAGGTAGACCTCGCCTCTACTACTCCCACTGCCTCGTCTCTCTGACCAGTTGAACCTGGAGGGCGTCTCATTCCTCACTGAAGGTCCTGCAACTCTCTTCTTGCGCCAGCCCACAACCCTGTGACCTTCACTATCTTCCTCATCTATCTTTACCATCTTCACTATTCCACCGTCTCCGCAACCATCACTATTATCTTTATACTTATTTCCATCTTTGTCCTCTATTTCGTTATTCTTAATTACTCGGTTCTTTTACACCCTAACAGTTTTTGCCTTGCCTGCTTCTGTGCCGCCCTTTACTCTTTTCTGAACTCTTCCCGTTTCGCTACCGATACTTCTCCCTTCCTTCTTCACTTTATATATCCGACCACTGGAGGTACACCATCTTCCTCCCGCCTGTCTTTGAAACCTGCTCCCGCCTTCATTTTTCTAGTTTGGCCTAGAACAAGCCAGGACCACCTAAGGTATCATAGAATAAGCTAGAACAGCTTGAAATAACTTGAAATGAACCAGGAAAACGTAAGATAACTCACAATGGGTCAGGACAACACAGAATAACTCAGGATAAACTAAGCCAACCCACGATAACTCAGAATAAGCCGGGACAACCCAAGATAACTCAGAATAAAACTAGATAAACCAGAAATACTCATGACAGCCTAATATAAACCAAGAGAGCTAAGGCAGACAACGAATGATAAAGAATAAACTAAATCAATCCAGTGAGAGGAGGCAGAATAATCCATGATAACTCAAAACTCATAGATGATCTATTTTTGATGGGTTGTCTAGTGTAGGATGAAGAGGCTGTTCACGAGAAGGTAATCTGGATAAACACGAGACGCCTGTGTAGTGTGGAGACGTCATGGTTTTGGTTTATTGAGACTGTGTGCCTTGTTTGTTAGATATGTGTCTACTGTGTTTTGGTAATGTAACTTACGTATATGTAAAGCAGTCACTCTGACACATTCCGTCACTTCTATGGCAACCAACACGCTCTTTCTCGCTCCTCCAACACTCCCTTACCTCCAACGGTCTTCTCTCCTCCTTCTCCATCTCTCCAACGTGATCTCCACCATTTCTCCATCACTCCTTCACCATCACCACCACTCTCCTCCTCCTCCTCCTCCTCGTACTTCATCCTCCTTCCTATTTTGAGATCTTTCTTCACTCTGTGTTTCTCCATCTTATTAGCTTCCTCCCTCCTACTCCTCCACCATCCCTTACAAACCTTCCCTCCCACCTCTCCCTCCACCATTCCTTCCTTCTACCTACTTACTACCCTCCCATCTCCCCTCCCACCTTCCCTCCCATCTTCCCTCCCACCTACCCTCCCGTGCCACTCGCCCACGGACCTGCCTGGCGGCATTCCATGACCAAAAGTGGCGGGAGCAGCGAGGCCATGAGGGCCCCGTCACGCTGGCCGACCCTCCCTCTGCTGGGGTGATGAATGGTGGGGTGATGGGGAGGATAGTAGGGTGAGGGGAGGGATAGTCGGGTGCAGGGAGGAAAGTGGGGTGAGGAAGAGGCGAATATAGTCGGTGAGGAGGAGAGGAAGGGTGCTGGATTGAGCAGGAGAATAGTTGGGTCGGGGGTGCCGGTAAAGGACGATGGGGTAAGGAGGAGGATGGTTGGGTTAGAGGAAGTATACAGGAAGGACGTAACAAGAGACCTGATGGTCCGTGATAAGGTTATCTGCAGGAGGGCACCAGCAGCGTTCCGAGATCATAATCTTATATGTGATAACGTCAGGAGAGTAAAGCAGGAGATTCCTCCCCACCCACCATTATGAGATGGAGACAAGATATTACAGCAGGAGGTTCCTCTCCGCTCACTGCTATAGACAGAGATGAGGCAGTAAAGCAGAGGGCTCTTCCCCACCCACCATCATAGGTGGAGACACGGAATAGTATAGAAGAAGGCACCTTCCCATCAGACGTGTAAAGAGGATACACACGTTCAGGCAATAGAAACGAGCCAGGATATTCCTTTTTCCCCATATAAACAGAACTTACACTGCTGAATTCAACTGGTTCCTCCATCCCGAGGAGAAAGCTTAACAAAGATGACAGTAAAGCCTCGAACAAGATTATGAGAAAGAAACACACTTTAGAGGAGGTGGATGACATTCCCAGAATTGATGGTCCACGCTCCATCTGATTTAGGGCAGACCATCAACAACACTCAGATTATGGAGAAAAGATAGAATCTTTTTTTCTTTTTAGGAAGAGTTCCAAACAAACCCTGCAAGAAATGGTACAACGCCTTGTTGCTAATAGCAAGATACCTGAAGTTCAAAGGTTGTATCCATATTTTGCTTCTAGTTGATTAAGTTGCCATATGAGAGACTGTAAGCTTATGTAATGAGCCAACTTTGTAACAATTTATGTCATAATCACCTGCCCACTGGGGTCTGACAAAGACCCTTTGTGACCCCTGTAATCCTTTTGCGCTACCGCTCACAGAGTGAACATGGGGTGAACAATAGATTAACCAGTGACAGCGGCAAAAATCAAACCAATACACCAAGATTAGATTTATGAAGCTGCCTCTGATAAAAAGGATAAAAAAAAAGGTACAAATTCTTTCCCTGGACAAAGAGTGAAGACTCTGGCGTCATTCCAAAGAATAAAAAAGCTGTGGACACGGCGACCAATGTAGAAGGTAGGTCAGAAAGCCTCCTAAATATACATACAGGAAAGTAGTGTTAACATCTCATGTCATCAAAGGACGTCGAAGGAAGATGAGCAACTGTAGAGAAACAAACAAACTTACATCCTAGGAAAGTGTGGGTTTCAGATGGAACGAACCCATCTTTCGAGGCTGATAGAATTCTTCTTAATGTTATTCGGAAGACATTTATGAAAATTTGTCGGTCTTCGCAACTAGTCAACTGCAGGAGAGCGAGAGTAGGGGAGGACTACCGTTAGATTAATCGTGAAAATCATTCATGTGAAGGATCTCCAAGAGTTATTTTGAGCTGAGGTCAGTTTTCTTTTTTAAGCGAACATTGAAAGTCTTGCATTTCACTTTTCCCTTGGATAGATTAGCTTAAGTAGGGAAACAGCCAGTAATTGATAGTCATTTAAGCCTTCTATGAAAAGGAATGAAAAGAGGGTCTTCGCTGAATGGGATCAATTTACGCATTTGTGCTGGTTGATAGTGTGTTCGGAGAAAGCCTTTGACGACTTTCCTGGAGGGTATAAGACTTGCAGTTCCTGACGGAGTGAAGGTTGAGGGGGGAATTAAGGAGGAACTGTATCACAAGTTCTTGATCTTTAGAGGCGCTAAGCACACACTGTATGCTGCTGACAGTAACATAATATAACAAAAGAAAATAGAGTGTTAAAAGCTACTTTAGAATCGGGCATTTTGGTTTCAAAGTTCAAAGAGAAAAGGATCAACAGCGAGTGATATAAACCTGGTAATTCCCCGAGTGACCTCAGGAGTGGTGCTCCTCGTATATTGCTCCTCAGGAGCTGGGAGAGTTAGTCTCTCTCTTGGGATAGGCGGTCTGCCATTACCTCCGTCGACTCCCACAGTGTGGGCGGCGTCTCCCCTGGCCTTCTCCTCCCACGGATTTGCATGGCTTTTTGGTCTGGGAGATTGCATGACGGTCTACTTTCGGAAATGAGGTCAAGTGTTGACTCCATCATGTACCGAGAATATTGACTGACGTTTCGACTCGAGGAACTGCATAAGATTTTCATTTTCATGTCCCGCGACTTTCAATCTTTTTTATTCTTCAGTATTGGCACGACACGCTGGTGTCAGAGACTGGATATTCATTTTAAATATATCTGAAATTTTATTCTCACATAATGCCATTTTGGTTTGAGATGATGGTTTGTCTCTCGGCAGTAAAATGGTGTGCGACTTGCTATGAGAAACGTGATATGCTAATCTGAAATACGAGAAGAATTTTTGGCTTTAAGAAGCGAGGCTCTTTTACTACATTACTTAGAAGTTTAAAACAGCAAAATCAGCCGTATGCCAGCCCCCTGGGCTAAGGTTGGGGTCCTCAGTTCTGCAAAAGTAATTCTCACAAAAGCTACACATCCGTATGCACTTGGCCCACCCTATGTACATAGGAGTGGAGTCGACAGATAGACAAATAAAGTTGTGAAAGTAACTTTTGTTTTGGAAGTTGAACGACGGTCTGCTCTTCAAGACTCCAGGATGCTCGCTGGATGGGGTTTGGGCTTAAGAGATTACCTATGGCTCCTGTTTCATAAGCGAGGTGGTTTTCTGGCTTGACGGATGTCACCATCATCGTCCGCATCACGAGAGCCACAACAGACCACTTTTTTCTCTCTTTAAGAGACATTACGCCGCCAGTGTTCCCCTCGCACCTGCAACATTATCAACACCGTCATCACCAGCACTATCACTCCCACCTTCGTCATCACCAACGCCATCTTCACCATCCCCAGCGTCACCCCTTCTTCCTACCTAATACATTTCACGCAGGTGGACAAACCCCCCCCCCTCCCCTCACTTCCACCATCTCCAGCACGATCCAGTCACCCCTCAACCACCTCTGCTACTGCCACACCCACGTACCACAACTTACGCAAGAAGACACCTCTCCCATCACCACCCACAACTCCCACGTACCACGACTTACGCAACGGGACACCTCCACTCCCACCCCACCTGCATCAGGCAGCGTTGCGAGAGTGTTTCGTCATGTTTGCTTTGTGCAGGACTGCTGCTATTGCATCACCTCCGGCCTCATGCACCAGGGCCGACGTTGCCACCAGCAGCAACGATGACCCCCTCAACCTCACTCCTGTCTACTGGGAGAAAGAAAGAGACAGAGACAGAGAGAGGAGGGATCATATCTGGCCTCTCCTGCCCTCTTCCACTGGAGAAGTAGAGAGTCCAGCGCGGCTGAGGAAGGAGGAGCTGCCAAGCCTCGCTCTCTCAAGATTGATGGTGTGAGTAGCGTTGGTCAGGCTTCTCTCGTCTGGATCAACAGCTGGAAGTATTCATGTCAGGGCGACCCGTAGAGCCTGCCGGACCCGTCTCACCTCTGTGAATTTGTTGCGGGGCAGAAGGGGGCGCAAGGTGTAGGAAAGGAGGCAGGACCTCAATGTGCCTGTGGCAGAGGAAGAGTAGGATCTTCTTCACATTGCAGGTGTGACGGAGTATCAGAGGACCCGGGAGGGGTACCCACTGTTTATGTTCAGGAGTCGAAATTATTTCTTGTTCCAAGTTTCGTCTGGGAAGAATGGAGAGGAAAGTGGGGCTGTGGTATTGAATTCTGATAACCTTTAGATCATTGAAAGGGTCTTGATTAAAAGAGATTTATCAACAGAAATCCCAAAGATCCAAGAAAAAAAGATATTATTTGATAACACCTCACTTGAGATGATGGTCGGGTGTCCAGCACGCTAGATGGTTCTAGGTGCGTTTGGTAACTAAAGAATAAGGCAACAATATACTAAGATTAGGATTTCAGAGATTACAGTACATCGATTAACTAAAATATATCACAAGAACTACAAGATGACATGTAGGTTCAAAAAAAGGGAATCAGTAAAAACTGAAGAGATAAGAAACTGATTGAAATCGAGTGAAGTTAAGTTGGGCAGCTTGTGGCAGGCTGTACCGAGAACACTGATACAGCAGCTAAAAAAGTGGCAAGGCTTCGTGCTGGAGTTTCCCCGACGTACACAGGGAGGTTAACGTCCAAGATGGTCGGGGGCTCCCCCGTGCTGCACCCACCTGGGGGAAGACTCCCGTATAGGCCATGTACACCACCCGAGGTACACCCCCGTGGTTCAAATCATCCCTATAGGAGAGACGGCCCGATGTAACCAAATGAGGAACAACCTACGAAGTTCAGATGACCCACGTAGTCGAGATAAACCTCTGTACCCACCTGAGGAACACCCCAGAGGTCCAGATGACCCCATGTACCCAATTGAGGAACACTTGAGCAGAGTAGAATCTCCTCATGTGCCCACTTTACACCCTCACTTTACACTTAACGTGATAAACCTTAGAAAGCTAGGTTCACGAGAAATGATTGATTAACAAAATTTTAACACGGTCTGAGAAATTAACATTTGAAATGCGCAGTTCACTAGAGAGCATGTATGTTGTCCATGTTCAACATCGTCCGTATACGTCGACAGTCGTATGATTGTATTATAGATACTTTTACCGTTATCTCTGTGTTCGAGAGGCTGGGAGATGTTCTTCAATTGTCACGAAGATGATCAGGTTCTGCCTTTCAACGGATTCCTAATGGTGTTGGATCCTTTTCGCATTACCATCATGTCGCAGTTCCACGTAGCTCTTTTTAATCAAGCTGGTGCTAATCTGGAAGTGAATGTATTTCCAGAGAAGCTATTGGCTCTCAATTCCGTGTCAGTCATGAGTTTACAACGTACTTTCCCGGCCAGGGGCGGTGGCTCCTGAAGCCTTTCTATCGTTTTAGAAAAAAATCATAATTGCCTACTCTAAAGCACTTATTGGGGTGTTTCGTGAAGAATTTGAATTGAAGACTGGCTAATATTAAAAACTACAGAGTCATGACAGAAAAATATTAACGGCAAAGTCTAACAATCAGCTTTTGTGTCTTTCAGAAACTGGAAAAAAGAAAACAACTCAAGAGCGACCAAGACAAAAGACTGGACTTGAAAACACAGGAAGCCATCTCACCAGGAATGCTAGTATATGAATTACTATGCAGTTTGATTATACTCGACTTTTAGTTTATCGTAAGAACAAATTTGTTCACTTTGTTAACAACATCTATCAAAATTCTATTATGAATCTGATTACCTTGGCAAATAATGTGTCCATCATCTCCGTAGTCAAAAACTCGTAAACAAAGACGATGGATCAGAATCCATTTAATGGTTCTTGGAATACTTCCAGACCCCTGCATGATCTGGTAAATACCATGAAGAAACTAAGGTATTTTTATTAGGTTTTATGAGGTTATGAGAATTGCGCCACAGGAGCACTAAACTGTTGGTCTGTCCGGCAAGCGCTGGAGTCCTTCGAGGCCATGGACGCTGCGTCTTATTGTCCGTAATAAACATTCTCATTCCAGTGCTTTATTACGGCTAGGATTGTTCTTTCTCATCTCTCGCATCTCTGAAAGACACTAACGATTTTTCAGCCCACTGACCTCAAGAGGCTGCGTGACCCCGAGTTGCTGCGCTCACAGCACAGCTGATGACCTGGAACCACCTGGGGCTGTGTGGTAGACAGACGACGTGTTGGTGAAGTGGTAACAAAGAAATCTGAAGGCCCGGAGCTGCCGCCACAGTCAAAGCACGGATACTGGTCTGGAGCCACCGCATGATACTGAAAGATCTGGAGTTGCCACAGTTAGAGCGAGGCTGCTGGTCTGGAGCCACCAAAAGAGACTGGAAGCCCTGATACTTGTAGTCAGAACATGGATGCTGGATTGAAAACACCAAAAGAGACTTGAAGACCTGGAACAGCTGCTTGTCTGGAACCACAGAAAGAGACTGGAAGACCTCGAACATCTGCAGTCAGAGTACGATTCATGGTCTGGAACGACTGCACGATGCCGGACGACCCGACCTGCCGCTGCCACAGTACGACTCTCTGCAGTATGAAGAAAAGAACAATACTACATAGACACAAGATGCACGACTATATTCATTCAAAGAAGAGTAAATGTACGACCACAACTATGAGGTATTTGATTCATTTCGAAGTACGACCCGATCATTTTTAATCATGTCGTTTACATTTCGTTGCCGTAATCTTAAGCCTTCCATTACATTCGTATATCAACTGTCACAAACATACGAGAGAAACAGTTACGATGGCAAGTACAATGATATTATAAACACGAACTTATGACGACCTCAGCCACTCTAAGAACAATCATACTATGATGTCCTTCGTCATACCACAACTACCACTCAAAGTCAGGTCATACTGGACACCACCACCGATGTCATACTTATAGTAGTGATCTTATGGCTCTCATCCTTAGGTATCTACACACTCACATATATATATATATATATATATATATATATATATATATATATATATATATATATATATATATATGATAAAATCCATCTCTCTCAGCTCCTTGGGCGACATTCTTATCTCGGAAGAATCAGTTTTACACCATTAAGGATGTCATTTGCTGGTGATTGATTATGCAAATGGATGAAGTGGTTCAGAGGGGAGGACCTGTCTGCTGGCCACAGGTAGTTAGGCTGGGGAAGAGAGAGAGAGGGGGATCGTCCGCTCCCTTCCCCATACCCCCAGCTGCGCCACAGAACCCCCAGGCTCCGGGGGTGGTCGTACGTACGTACTTACGTGTCTGTTTGTCTGGGGTGGGGAGTGACACAGAATGCATAATCACACGGACACACACATATCACACAAAGAAATAGAAAGATAAACGATGTGATTTATATTGTTAAAGAAATTCCTGTGATTAATAACCAATTTTGGTTTATCACTGTGTAATGACTGTCATTTCCACACACGACACAGCGGGTGGAGCTGGGCAGGAGGGCCAGATACATATTCTTTAACTCCTCTTTGATAGGATTCTGGGGAAAACAGAAGAACCCGGGGAATGCGGAACGGACGTCTGAAGATGAGAAAGAGAGAGAGAGAGAGAGAGAGAGAGAGAGAGAGAGAGAGAGAGAGAGAGAGAGAGAGAGAGAGAGAGA
>JAYMFT010075383.1:0-14458 GCA_038088735.1 Panulirus argus
TAATTTGCTCTAAATCATTGAGAATGGAGAACATGAGGGCTTCGATCCCTCCACTGTCCGTATGGGAGGAATTCAACCATTCCCTATGGTGAACGTTGAAATCCCCAGGGTAGAGGATCTCAGCTAGCGGGTGATGTTTATCACTTCTTCAAAGACTATTAAATTGATCCTCTTCTTTTATCTACTGCCCTTTATTTATTTCATGTGAGGTCTGGACTTGATGTGGACTTTAGTCCATGTCTGGAATTGATATTAGAAAAAATGTAACTTACCAACTTAACCTAACCTGTACCATGCATTTTAGGTATTGACTCAATATATAGTCACTAGTTTGTGCTATATAAATAGTTTTGGAGGGTTATCTGCCTCCAGAACTTGGTCAGGAACTAAGCTGATTCATGATTTCTGTGGTCAGTCAGGCTGTTGAAGGTCAAGGTCCATATGTCTATTCACTCTTTACAAACTGGCTAGTCAGGTAGCTAAACTTTGTAGATATCTGTCCAATCTGAATTTGAGGTTCCTTACTGAGTAGTCCACTGTATGTATAATTTCAGTTGGTTGTAAGTTAAACATTCTTTGGCATTGTATGTTTGCACCATTTTCTTTGTATTTATGTCGTCCTATGGTTTTATTAATGATATTTTAGAGGCTCTTTAAGGGCTCTCATGCCAGTAAGGAATAATTTTTTTATGTAGACTGGGAACCATGCCTTCCAGGATTTACTATGTATGAATTATCATATATGTATTACCATTTTCCTTGTCTTTGTTCTGGAGAACCCAGCAGCTGTGTACTTTACCCAAATCAGGTCTGCCTCTGTTTCCTTTTTCCTGTTTTTAGGGCTGTCCTTTTCAACTTCTTGCGTTTATAAGTAAGGAGATGTATCCAGTTCATTGTGTTGGAATATGAAGCAGATCTTTCTCTGAGAAAATTGTTTTTCTGCAAACACTCCTTAAAAAAATGGTCTCTCAAAGAATGCAGGAGTAATGCTGTGCTACTTTGTTAAATATCCCAGCTAGAATTTTTTGTCTGAAAATTTCATTAACTTTCAGAAGTTTATTGTCACTTTGGGAAGCTTGTTTGTTTTAAATCAAGGCAGTAGATTGTGGAAAGTGGCTTCTAAGGGTACCTACAAAGTGAACCAAACCAGCCAGGCTGTGGGCATGCAGGCAGTGGTTTCCAGTGGCTTGGTCAGCCAACGACCCAATCCAGCAGCATGGGCTGTGGATGAAGATGCCTGAAGACTTCTTCAGGTGTTCACCAGGTATATGAAAAATGCAGTAAGCTTCAGATTTTGTAGAGAGGCTCCTTCTCCAGACTTTCCCCCTCATGCCACCTTGTGAAAAATTAATGGGTTGGTTTTTGTTGAAGGAACAGCCATTGGGCACCCATGCAGAGACAATAGTTTGGGGTCATTGATGGGATTTTTGCTTAAAAAGTAGATAAACATTAATTTTTTTTCCTGCAGCTTCTCTGGACAGGTATTTTAATAGTTAATACATTGCTTTTTAGCTGATATGTTAAGGTCAAAATTTTTACATGATAAGGCTGTGAGATTAAACAGGGATGATGAATAAAATCAGTCCCCATAAAGCTAGATAGTTTGAGCCTAAATTGTATGTAAGGTACTCCATGTAAATCCAATAAGGCAGGAAAGATTTTGCTTATTCTGTATAATGAATAATTCATAAAAATTACTTGAAGTTGAATCATTAGTCATTGAACTACTTTTCATCAGTTTTGTATGAGCAGCTCAGTAATATTTTAGAATATTCATTGGCTACAGCATCAGCCAGGTAGTTCATGAGATAGGATTGAACCTTTTCTCCCCTGAGAAACCTTTGTATATGAGGTCATCCAACTAATAAAGTATATAGTATAGAATATAGAGTTATATGAATTTAGCTATATTTGATATTTTTGCCTACTTGAACCATACACCCATCCTCCTTTTTTTTCTTAACTCTCCCATTCCTTTCTCATTCTAGAAAGTTTTTAACGTATATGAAGACAAAGAATGTGGTTCCTTGTTCATGACCTCATAGATTTTGAAGAATATGTGGGGTTCTGTCCAACTCTGCCCATCAAAATTTGAAGAATTCAGGCAGTAGCAGTGTTAACCCAAGATCCTGGCATTTCAGTTGGATCTGACTCTTTTCATTTGTTTCACATGTGCTTGTGGTCTTTCTACCAATTTGTTTTTCTTGAACACCATCTGACAATTACTTCTTTTAATATTCTTTTTTCTAATAGTGACTGACGTAACATGGGCAAAAACATGCTACAATCAAAGGACATCACGTGTGCAGGAAATAAAGTAAGAGAAAAATAGAGTAGAATTTAATCATTCTTCAATAAACTGTGGTGAGCGGAGGCCAATTTGATACCTGTAGATAGGAGAGAGAGCAGCAGCAACATTGTGGCACACATAAATGGATGGTTGAAGAGAAGTGATGCCAGGAGAACTCATAAGACAAAGCTTTTTATACCACTCTAGTTAATGAAGCAGTGGAGGAAGAGCCACTGCAGCTCTGTAAGCAGTACTCCATACTGAGATTAAAAGCCCTTGTAGATATGAAATTGCTGTTCACAGAGAAAATAATTATGGCACCTACACAACATCCCTAGCATTTGGCAAGCATACTTTGTGATGTTGATTATTTAGGGATTCTAGAGTAAAGTGAAGGATATGGTTATGCCTAACATGTTTATTTTATTACAGGGTTGAATTGTGGTGCTTTGAAATTGAAAAGAGGGAAGTGAATTACTCTTATATAGAGATTTCTTTGTTATACTTGATCGCCACATCCCGTGTTAGCAAGGTAGATAGAGATATAAGGAGAAATTTCATTATATCATCATTGAATTTAACTAGGTTAATGATTCTTCATTCTTAGATGCTGTATAGCTTTGAATTTAGAGAGGAAACAAGTTCAGTATGAGAAAGAGAAAAACTATTAGAAGGAGGAAGAGAGGGAAAGTAAGTTGAAGAATGTGAAATGGAATTATCAGCATGAAGAGTGGATAAGGTTAGAAGTAGAAGAGACTGATTAGAGAAGAAAGAGAGTAGGCAATAGGACATAGCCCTTAGGAACACTGATGTTGATAGGATAGGAGGTGGAAGTCCTTGTGTTAATGAATATTGTAATTTAATGGCCACAGAGGCAACTATGCATTAGGGAACAGAGAGAAGCAGTAAAATCAAAGAAAGGGATTTTAGAAAGTAAAGACATATGCCACACCTTGGTAAATGCTTTGGAGATGTTGAAAAATATGACTAATGGACCTCTAAGGTCCCTGAGAGACTTGGACCAAGGGTGAGTTACAAAGGTGAGAAGATCTCTAGTAGACCTAGCATTGCAAAATCTGTATTACCAGAAAGAAGTGAATGGGATTCTAAGTGATCATGAGCTCAAGAGAGTGATAGTTAAGGAGACAGTAGAGGTAAGAACAGTTGGGCAATATTCCGAGGGGCTAGAACTGTCTCCTTTCTTGGGGACTGGCTGCATCATGGTATGCATCTAAGAGGAAAGAAAAGTCTGGATTTTTAGACAGAGGAGAATTAAATGAGCAAGGATCAGAGCTAACTCAGAGGCACACTTATTTAGGAAATGAAGCTGTATGCCATATGAGTCATATGCCTTGTCCACCTGGAGCAGGGAGAGTATTTGGAAAGCCTTGTGTCAAGATAATTATGAGGGATGGCTTATTTTCAGTAGGAAAAGATGGGGATGGAGGATTTGAATCAGAATTATTCAGTTAAATTAGTGGAAAATGAGATATGATACAAAAATGAGCAGCTTTTTCAGTTGGAGTTAATTATGAAGTGAATAGTTTAAAAGAGAGGAGGAAAGATTGAAATAGAAGTTATTAAAGATTTTTTTTTATTATGAACCTGAAAGATTTGTCAGTTGAAGAAATAGTCAGATCTGCACACTTTCCTTTTCACAAAAGTATGCCTGACTTTTTGAAGAACTGCTTTGCAGTTATTCAGAGCAAAAATGAAAGCAAAGTGGGTTTCAGGGAATGGAATAGTGACATAATCCTGTATGCTTTCTTCTTGATATGACAGGCATAGAAAAAGGAGTGATTCATCCATGACTGGGGGTAGAAAGATTTAGAAGAAGATGGGTTGTAAGACTCCAGTCCCAGCCAAGATAACCTTTGCTGTGCACTCAGCACAAGATGAGGCATTCTGGCTAGTAAAACTATACCAATTCTAGGAAAAGGCAGTAAATAAGCCATGTGGGGATGACTGCTGAACTCTCCCAGAGTGCCAGCATTAGTGTTTTGAGGCAATTAGAAGATAGGCAAGCCATGTTAGAAGTGACAGAAATAAGATTGTGTTTGGAGCTTAAATGAGGCAGAAATAGAATAACTGTGTTGAGAGGGTTCAGAAGTAAAAAAGAGCTTGAGTGTGTTGGAAGAGTGGTCATGATAGTCAGGAACATATTTTTGATGTTTAATTACTGTTCCAGATATTGAGGCACCAGCTTTGCATCTTGTTTAGTCGTGTTACTGCCTATCAGTCAAAACTCTTCTTTATGTTGAAAAACGTGCATTGGAGCAGACCAAGTCTAAGTCTTTCAATTACAGATTTCATATTTTGTCACTGGCATTCTCTAGGCCATGTTTAATACACTCTTGCTCCTAACATATACCTCCCCTAATTTTAGTTAACTCCTTCCAAAATTTGTTATTCCTTTTTAAGTCGTCATTCATTTTTCTTTCAAGACCCTCATTTGCTTTCCTGTTATTCATGTATACCATCCTTTTAGCTTTTCTACGTAGGATTTTATTTTCTACACTATTTGCCTTTATTCTTTGCTCTTTTTCTGGCAGTTTCAGCTTCTCTTTCAAGTTTTTTTTTCTCCACCATCTGTTATCTTAATTCCATCATGCTCTGTCTCTTTCTACTTTATATACATACAGGGCTGCACATCTCCAATGCTGCCTCTGATAATGAATTCTTAAACTGCTGCTGCATTAGCTAAGCCTCACCATTCATTGTTTTGGGTCTTTTCTCCTTTTCATTTAGTTTCTCTTGTCTTTCATGTTTTACACTTTCAATCCTTAACTTTTATACTTTTATTCTTTCATTTTTCATTTATATTTCTAGTTCTATAACATTTACAGTGAAAAGCATAGTTGCATATCACTACCATATAATCTTTCAAACCCTTCCCAACTCTCTTCTAGACTGCACATAATACACACTACTTATCATAATGTTTTTTTGCCAGAAACTGATCAGTCATGCTCTTTTCTGCCCTGTCTCTCTTGTGTCTGTGCCATGTATATTTTTGTACATTTTTATGCTTAATGTATATATTTGCAACATTCATGTCTGCTGATGTTCACAACACATGGATTTTTTCATGACTCATTTGCTCCTAGGACCCCATACTAACCTGTCTCTCACTTACTCCACTCTGTTCCCCAGCCACTCATTCAAGTTAACCAAAGCATACAGCTTCTTCCTTGGATCTACCACATGTTTTTCCTTTGAAGTTACATAAGTCTTGTAATGGGTTCCTTCTGAGAAGTCATTTCAGATACTTTCATATTATCTGTCTTGGACCAGCTCTTAAATGTCCTATAAAACATTTTGCTTAGCTCTAGTACTGTTAATTAGATGAGCTGATCTTTGACATGTGAATGTTTTTCATTTGTCTTATTAGAGTATTATGTAAAACCCAAGGACCTCCCTCAAGGGGCTTTTGCAGCTTTGAGGCTGTCTCATAATCAGAAGCTGGGAAAAGATGAATGTCTTTTGGAGTGAGAAGTTCCTTGATGAGTCAACTCTCTCTCATCAACTAACAATGCTACAGCTTCACAGAAGGTGACTCTACACTCACGGTGTAACCACATGCAGGCATAATCTGGTAATATTTTTCATTATTTCATTCTGTTTATCACTTTTGGACAGAACCATATAAGCATCTGAAAGATAACTTGCATGGTATAGGGTACAGATGCTATTGAGGTGTTGTCATAAAGATTCAACCTCTTTCAACGATCTTAAAACATATGATGCTGGTGAATATTCATTTACAAAGACTCTAAAACCATACAGCAGTGTACCCAGGTGTCTGACATCATGATGCAGAGGTGAGACAGAGCAATTGGTTAGTACCCACATCACTCCATGCTTGCTATGGTACTATCTGTATCTGCTGACCGTTATTTGACATGGTCTTGTGGCATTTTCACTTTTATGTCTATTCTTCAGAGATGTTGGTTGGGTATCCTTGTCTCTCATTCATAGTTTACCAAGGTACAAATCATAAGTTCTTTATTGTACAGTGGTCCCTTGCCTACCACAGTTTTGACTATACCTGCTTAGAATAATGTGTATATCACTTTATCAAACATGGCACCAAGTTGAGAGTATCCACGGTTTATCACAGCACACCATAAGTTTTCCATGCATTAGATGAATGTCATGTGGCCACAGGCTGCTTGTGGCCTAGCCTGGCAGACCGCTATTGCAAGGGAAAGGCTGGAGGAATGTCATAACCAGGCAGTGTTGATAGGGTGAGCTTCAAGATAGCCTTTTGTGCAGCATAGCTAGCTGTTGCTTTGTGGGAGTATAGAGGCATGGCATCAGAGGTAACATACTGCCTTCATATTATTATATTACAGTTTTGTCTGTCATTTCATTGTACTTTTATAGGATAAGCATGTTATTTTTGAAGTATAACATACTTATTCTTAACCTTGATGTGTTCATTACAAGACTAGAAGTATGTCTTTCAAGAGACATTCCTCTTAACCTCCCATCTTGCATAGGTGTTTATTTTGCTTTGCCAACCACGTAATATTTCAAGAACTTAACCCTCATGGTTGATAAGGGACTAATGTATCTTGAGAACTGGTTTCTATGGAGACACCACTAACATCATGTTGCTTCCATGGTATGATGGCAACTTCAGACATTGTTTGTTTGGGCATCCTTACCTCCACTTGTTTGTTATTATGTGTTGTTATCCCTTAACTCTCTGTCATTAGTAGGGGAGGAGATGACAGATCCAGTAGTCTAAGGTTCCCATACTCCTTTCTGGTATATGGATTATGTACTATGAGAACTGAGTTGGAGGGTTTACCCAAGGGAAGTTTTTGTGATCATTCATGAAAGTGATCCTTACAGAACCATCGTGAGGCAGCTATCCATATGTCTGAAAACCTTGGCGAACAACAAAAACTCCAGTTGTATATAGTACAAGAACCTTAATGTTGCTGACCATGGATTACATTTTTAGATTAATCTTAGGATGTTTTTCCAACAGAGCTGACTTTATAGACTAAGCAGCTTTTATTATTGACTTAGGTTTTTAGGCATATGGATAATTGCCTCAAAATAAGATTTTAACTGAATGCTGCACTATGTATGCAGAGCATTATATATATTTTTTCATTGAAGGCTCCAGTCATGGACAAAAGTCCACATCAAGACCGGGCCTTCATTAAAACTTAGGATTATGAAAGGGAAAAAGAAGAGACAAGGGAAAGTGTTTAAGAATTTTGGAGAAAGTGAAAAACCCGTCTTTTGAAATGTGCCAGGTCATAGTTACAGGAAAGACATGAGAAATTAGAGTTTCAGAGCTTCGAGGTGTAGGGAAAGAAAGAGGTTTCAAAACAACCGACCCTTAAGTTGCTGATGGCCACACAGTAATCATGTGACTCGGCAGCTTGCTGAGTTTTGTGCAGTATAGCTAGTGGTTGGGGCACACAAGCAGCCAGCTCTTTGTAGCAAAAAACAAGGAAAACCCATAGGAAAGGGAAGGTGAACCAACATTGCAGCATAGGGTAAGTGGATCAAGTGCTTAAGTTAGCCTGGAAGAATTTATTAGTTGTACTGCTTTTGACTTAACTCCGGCAAGTGAGGATGCAGAACTAGGACCATCCCAGATGTGAAAGCAATACTCCATACATGAACAAATTAATCCTTTTTGTAAACTGATCAACTGTTCAGAAGACAAGAAATTTTGACATCTAAACGGGATTCACAGTTTTTAAGAGGGAGACTTTGCTATTTCCGAAATGTGGGTTTTTAAGAAAGAGTGGATGTTACAGTAAAAGCAAGTATGTTCATTAAGTCAGAAGGTGGCATTACAAAACCGTCAAAGGAGAGACGAGAGTTGTGAGGAGTTTTTGGTAGTGAGATAGGTAGAATCTGAATCTTGGAGGCATTAAAGTTAACAAGATTTTGTCTATTCCACTGAGATATCCTGTCCAAGTCTGGGTTTATTGAGGAAGCTATGTCAAGACGAGATGCAGATCGAGTGAGAGAAGAGGGAGCAGAGTTGAAGGATGTAGGTGAATACGGTGATGACTCATCAGTGTATGAGTGCATTTAGTTCATTGTGGAAGAGAGGAAATCATAAAAAAAAGGAGAAAAAGTGTAGGGTACAGGACAGAACCTTGAGGAACACCGCTGTTGATGGAGAATGGGGGGAGGGCTGATCTATCAACAACCACTTAGATAGATGGGCTGGAGAGGAAGCTAGATATGAAGGAGCAAAGAGAGGGAGGGGGAGCTTAGAGATGAGACCCCAGTGCCACAACCTGTCAAAAGCTTTGGATATGTCAAGGGCAACTATGCAAGTCTCCCCAAAATCTTTCAGGGATGATGACCAGACATAAGTAAAATAGGAAAGAATATCACCATTAGATCTTGCCTTATGGAAGCCATACTGATGAGATAAAACTGAGAGATTCACTGTATCTAAGGATATGGGAATTGAGGAATTCAGAGACTTTGGAAAATGGTAGATATCAAAGCAATAGGACGATAGAGCGGGTGAGATTGGTCACCCTTCTTGGGGATGGGGTGTATCAATGCTTGCTTCCAAGAAGAAGGAAAAGTTTTGGTTTTTAAACTGATACAGATTAGCAAGCACAGGTGCAAGTTCAGAGGAACACTTTCAGTACACGAGGATGGATGCCATCAGGACCATATGCATTGCTTGTGTCCAGAGAGGGAAGTGCTTTTTGGACAGTCCAAAAAGAGATTACATGAAGAGGCATAGGATTAGTAAGAGGAACATCAGGGGGTGAAGGAATGTTATTGTCATCCATGGTGGAGTTGGAGGAGAAAGGGCGCCAAAGAGAGTTGCTTTGTCTTCGGGAGAGACAGCTATGGTACTGGCAGAGCAGAATAGTGAAGGAAAGGTAGAGCGACAGTCGTTAGAGATGCCCTTAGCTAAAGACCAGAAAGACCTATCAGTGGATGATGGGGAAAGATTATCGCACTTCCTTTGTATAAAGGAATGCTTCGTCTCGTGGGTAATGTGCATACAGTGATTATGGGCAGTGATAAAACCTGAACGGGAGTCAGAGGAAGGAGAGTTTTTCCAAGCCTGATCCCTAACCAGAATGGCCTTAGAACAGGAATGGTTGAACCCTGTATTGGATGAAGAGGTCGTCTGGGAGGAAGAGGGGATAATTGTTTCCATTCCCTCAAGAATAACTTCTGCTTTGCATTTGGCTGAGACAAAAGCATTACCACTGAAGAGACCATAATATACCTGGGGAAAGTCAGAAAAGAAGTTACTTAAGTTATTCCAGTCAGCTTTGCTGAGGTATCAGTATTTACACTTAGAAGGAGCTGCTGGAGGGGGAGGTGCCATTAGAATAGGTACATTAATAAGAGTGTAAGAAGATGAATCAGTTAGGGTTGAGACTGTGTAGTTACAGAGGGATGAACTAGAGGTGAAAAACATACCCAGAACACCAGGAGAGTGGCCATAGAGGTCAGGTATATTGGTAGGGTGGGAGATAATTTGCTCTGAATCATTGAGAATGGAGAATGTGAGGGCTTCAATCCCTCCACCGTCTATATGGGAGGAATTCAACATTACAAGCATGATTCAGCAGATCCTTCAGTTCAGTATCTTTGTCTGGTAGCTTGGAACCTTCGTTTGGATTCTTGCATACCATTTAAAGCTCACGTACAAGCCTGTATTTATTTTCCTCATTCTTTTTTGGGGAAAGGCCTTCCTTCATGAGGTTATGCTTTCAGAGGCTCACTGGGCTCTGCCTTCAGTATGGTTTGAGTGATTGAAAACCATTTTCTGCCGTAGATAGAGCCTAATGAGTATTTGTTTGTATTTTCCTTCGTTTTTGAAAGATCCATTTCTCCATTCCCGACAGTGACAGACCAGAGGCATAGACGCAAGTGGTCAGTGAATGCTATGAATGGTAGGCCACTTGGTGCTACAGTACTTCAGCTTCATGCTGTGATGCCATAGGCCATGACAGATGGCTGTATAGTTAATGAGTCTCTGAGAACAAGCATCCGCTGGCTGAGTATGTTTCATGATGGTATGCCCTTTAGAGATGGCATGCTTCCCTCCCCCTCCTTTATCTTTTTTGTCCCTCTGCGCTGTTGTACGCCTCACTGGGCAGATCAGGTTTGACTTAAACTCTTTTGTGAGTTTTGTCTCCACCTCTTTAACTGTCTTAGGGTTAGTATGCTGTCATGTTTAGATTCTAGCTCCTTTCAGTGTGCCGCTAGTCCGTCTGCATTTGTATACAGAACCTTCAGCTTAAGGCACTTGTTACTAGTTAGTTCTGGCATCATTGAACTACAAGTTGGTATATTATGTGTTGTTTACCCTCATGGTCTGATCCACCAGTGTTTTTTTTTTTGTCTCTCGCCCTTTCCCCTCTCTCTTCCCTTGGAAACACCCTTTTTTTGCAGGTTTATTTTGCCTGTTTGGGTACCACTCGAGAACACGTCTTTATATCAGTTGCTGCCGTAAGCGGCCTTCCCCTAGTGTGTTTTTTTTTTTGTTTCATTACTTTATTCCTTGATAGGTTGTATTTCCCGGAGCTCTCGACTTGCATTTGTCAAGTCCGCAGCCTCAAGATGTCTCTCTTTTCCCCTTTCCCTCTTGTTTGGGAGATGGTTCTCTTTCAGCCCATCACAGACTAACGCCAGATAACCTTCTTCTGTACGGCACCCCTATTATGCGTAGTGACTCACTTTCTGTTATCTCCTGCAGTGTCATTACCTCCTCATTCTTATCTCTTGCCTTATCTAGACTCTGTATTTTCATCGCCACGCAGCACTCTAGAACGATCTTTGTCCTTTCAACCCTTCCATCCGTTGTGTCAGAAGCTTCTCTGAATGTTCTGTGTATATGGTAGTCAGTGTTACACACACACACACACACACACACACACACACACACACTGTAAAGAGAAAATAAGAAACAGTTAGTACATTCGTTTATTACATCCTCACAGTCAGGAATTTACTGTGCCAGAGTGTCTTAGAAACATGACACTGATTGGCGATGAGTTTGGTGATGGGAAAGTAAACCAAGTAGAGGACAATATGGATTCAACATTTGAAGCAAGCTGGAAAGTAAACCAAGTAGAGGACAATATGGATTCAACATTTGAAGCAAGCTGTTCTTCAAGTGAAGCACAATTTATTGAACCAAGGAGATCTTAATGATCTCGGACGCGATTGAAATTTGTCTTAAGAAGCTAGCCGAACTTTTGGGTTCCAGGTTAAAGGGCTGCAATCTTCTCCAAAATGAAACTGTAGTTTGTTCTTTATCGTGATCGCCATGTTGCTTTCAAATATTTTTTTTCCTTGATGATGGTTTGCTGTTTTGCAATGATATTCCTTCTGTTGTGGAGGCACTTAGCCACAGATGTAACACAGATGAGTGGCGCTTGTTTATTGACTCGTCAAAAGTAAGCTTGGAAGCGCTTCTACTCTACAACAGAAATAAGTTCCCCTCCGTTCCTCTGGCTCACGCAGCTAACCTGAAGGAATCTTACAATAACATGAAGCTTCTGTTGGAAAGAATGAAGTATCGGGACTTTAAGTGGAGTGTATGTAGTGACCTAAAGGTTGTGGCATTTTTACTCGGAATGCCACTTGGTTACACGAGGTTCTGTTGTTTCTTCTGTGAGTGGGACAGCCGGGACAAGAAAAATCATTATGCAAAGAAAGTGTGGCCAAAACGAACATCACTGACTCCAGTGAAGAAGAATGTCATCAATCCTCCTCTTGTTGATCCTTGGAAAATTTATCTGTCTCCTTTGCACATTAAGCTCGGGTTGATGAAGAACTTCGTCAAAGGTATGGATAAAATCCGCTTTTTGGACTCGCACTTAAACTTTTTCCCGGGAAAATCTTGGGGCAGTCTGTGATGAGCACGGCGAGAGATTTCACGTGGACATTTTGGACATGGAAAGGCGGTACCAAGGAAAGTGGAGCCCCCTCTATGTTGGCAGATTACAACAGGACACCAAGGAGGGAAGTTCTTGAGGCCAAATGTAGCCGAAAATCGTAGTTTTACATTTTAGAGTTAATTATTTTAAGTGTAATACCATCCGTATTTATGAATAATATACACTTATTGTAAAATTTAATTGTTCTGTCACTTAAAAAACCATGGCTGATAGAAGCATTCTAAAACAGATTCGAATTCAGCGTAAAAAGTATTATGAGGTCAACCGATTTTAGTTCGTGGGACAATAAGAAGTTAAAATTTTGTTGACCGGAGAATTATTGTCCCATGATATCTGGCACTCCCGTACCTCGACCAATACAGCATCCAGATGTATCGGGGAACAAGGGCAGCCCTTGGGAAATAGAAATATAAGAGAATGGTTAAGCCCTTGCAAGGCCATAGTTCTTCTTTAAAACAGGGGTATATAGATGATTTTTTTTTCCGAACACCTTTAGTTGTGGAGTCTATGCCTCTTCAGTGATTCTTTTGCACAGATCGACATAGTCTGTTTTTTGTCTGTGGTTTTCTGGGAACGCTAGATAGGCACCAGGTAGGCTAGGCTCACTTATTGCTGTAGAACGCTAGTTAAATGTACAGTCCTAGTTCAACCTTGGGAGTCTGTCGATCCTTCCTGTGTTACGTCTCTTGTCTTGAGCCTTTGCCTTCTCATGTAGCTAGTTTGTGGTGTGGTAGTGTACCTGGAATTCTTGGTGTACCGCGAGGATCTTGCTGAGGCAAGATAACCCGGTTCCCGCGACATACAGTTGGGAGGGTTCGTTGAGGAAAAAAAAAAACTTACTAGATAAGCCACACATGTAAACGGAAGTGCCACTGCCCCAGCTGGTATATGGGTGGTATAGTAGAAAACCTTCGCTGTTGACCGGCCCTTGTAAAGTAGATGTAGGTCTTCTCCATCTGCCAAGAAACCAATGGATTTAGTAGCCATCAGCACACACAAAACTAATTTGTACAGCGATGGAGTCTTGTTTTTTGAGGTTAAGTTCATATGCCAAGATCACTCCGTATCTCCAGGTTATCTTTTGAGAGGATGCGGCGATAAACCGACATACCTTCAGGGGCGCATCGAAACCGACATACCTTCAGGGGCACATCGCATCGTAGTGTAACGATGATACGGTTGAGGTTACTATAGTGTAAGGACACGTATTTTATCATATGCTCTCCATCTTTATCTCCCCTTATCTTATACCGGTCGAGTCTTGTAGATACGGAGGGAGGAACCTCCAGCCAGAGTTGAGGAAACTTGTTTTTGTATCCGGGTCTGGTTATCTGAACGGGAAGTGAGTTTTTGACTAGACTCCCTTTAAGCGAACCAGTGTCCTCGTGTTGTTAGCACTTCAGATTTTGGTCTGTTGTTCGTCCCAGTGATCTGGTGTGTTAGAACAGCAGTTAACTACGTGGATAAGGAGACACTCAGCAAACTGTTCAGTGTTTATTGATAAGGGCAAAGCTAGAATGTGCTCGAGTTTGGGCACCGCACATAGAGGAGTACAAAGAACTAGTTGAGAGGTTCCGAAAGGAAACTGAATTAAGAGAGCTGATTTCCGGTGACAAAGACAAATTAAAGGCCCTATACTTATCCATCATAGAAGAGAAATGAGTTAGAGTTGACGTGGTGAGTCTTGAAGTTTATAAACCAGTTGGACGATGCTAACTGTGAGACAGACAAAACAAAGGTTATTAAAGATAGTGAAAAGTTGTTGGAAAATGTATAGATCACAACTGTTATGGTATTAGATTACTAACTGAATGAAATAAGCGTGGAGATGAAATGGGGAATAACATACAAGTGTAAAACCTTGTCCCTGTAACATACAATTGGGTAATTACGCAGTTGGGTTGGATCAGTGGCCTCAGGCAGGCTACGCTAAAAGGAACCTGTTCTCTGGAAAGGTGACGTAATGTAGGTAATGACGCCTGGCGGGTGTGACGAGGGCAGTTGTCAGGAAGCTTGACAGAAATATTGGTGGGCTTGCGGTTGTAGGAGAGGAAAACGGGGGTAGATTGATAAACAAACTAGATATAAACAATAGAAATACTGTGGAAGGGGACAAACTGTTTGTGATGATTCAGAAACGGAAATTAGATATCTGCTTGTTTGCATGCCCCTACCACTAGCTAGACCACGCAATACTCGGCAAGCTGCTGCGTCACATGATTATTGTGTGGCCATCGGCAAC